>JAWNPY010000141.1:0-45183 GCA_035078625.1 Scaptodrosophila scaptomyzoidea
ATACATACACACACTCACTCACACGCAAAAAACAAATCGACGCGGCAGACAGCGACCCTTGCAATTTATATATATATATATATATATATATATATATATGCATGGATGTGTGTGTAAATGCACAATTCCCGGTTCCATTGACTTTTTTGTTTTTTATTTTTGCCGACTAGTCAAACTTTTTAAATCGAATCTTCGTCATTTTATAAAACCAAAATTTGTCGCCACCGCCATTAACAAAAACAACAACTAAATATTTCCAACTGTTCGCACAAAACAAAAATATTATTCAAGTTTTTTTTTTTTTAATTTTTAATAAACACTGCAACTTACATGCGCACTTGTTTGATTTCTTGTTAAAAAACTTTGTTTTGCCTGCTAATAATTATTTAAGCACGCCCATACGCACACACACATACACATCCACAGACACAAGTTGTAATAATTTGATTACACTTTCTAAATAAACTATTAAATAATATCAGCAAATTTCATTTTCAGCTGTCAATTCAAAAAAATTGTATTGTTCCGGAACGAACGTTTGAAAATAGTGATGCGCCACAGCATAAGTGAACACGAACAAGTTCAATCAACAAACATAACAAAGAAAGAGAGTGAAAAAGAGAGAGATAGAGTGGGGAGTTGCCGACCTTTAACTACCAATCAATGCAACTCTGTTTATAAGTAAAATTTAAAATCAAACGCCGCGCCAAATCATACATAAATATATTACATTTTTATAGTTTGTGAGATAATTTACAACTAATTTTATAAATGACAATCATCAAATAAATCAACGCACTCCTCCAAGACAGTGTTCCGTTTTGATAACTCTGCTATGCGTGAATTCAAATAATCAATCTCGTCACGATACAAGCGACTTTCATAAAGCATATTCTCAAATTCTTTCATCTGCGAATCCGTCGTCGTCGATGATTCCCAGTCATCCTCAAAATTCAAATATATTTGAAAACACTGCGTAATTTGACAGCGACAAATTGGACATCTAACCGATCTAAAACAACATATTTAATTAGTTAAACTATTCATTTGTTTATCTCACTCATTACTCCTGGGTCCAGCGTTGCAGGCATTGCTTGTGGAAGACATGACCGCATTTGCCCGCAGATACATTATCAGCTGGCTTATATCTTTCCGAACAAATCGTGCAACAGGCTTGGCCATTTCTCCTATTCGTATTGTTGCTGCTGCCACTCATTTAGTCAATTAAGTAATAGGTATTAATTTAATAACAAATTTTAATGGCATACACACAGACCTCCAACTAAATGCAAATCAACATCAACTCTCACTTTGAGATTCGCCACACAAATGTAATTTAAAGCTCGGCTTGCCTACTGATAAGACTGCGTTTGCTGCATTTGCTAAAATCAACAAAGTTCCGCTGTGAGCCGCCCAAAAAATGAGATTTGATTTACAGATAATTTAAAAACAATAACTATTTTAATAATTATCACTTTAAAAGCTCATAGAACCAGAGAAATAATCATTGATTTAAAAATGAACTAAACTTAAAATCCTTTTTGTATGGGGAACTTGTTAATTCAAAATTGAGCCAGAATGTTCAACTCTAACTTTGATTCACTGTTTGTTTATAATTACTCATGTAATTGTAATATATATACATCATGTAAAATCTCATATTACAATATGATTATGATTAATTTGATTTTGTATGGGCGATACGTTTACAAATGCAAATAGAATAGAATAGATTGTGATAAATTAAGTAAAAAGAAATAATGAGATCAACGCTGCGACGTCAAAATTAACGGTACTAAACAATGTTGTTAACCCTATATTGACAACTGTTCCCACAAAAAAAATCATCAACATCAAAAGCATAATAAATTTTGAAATTGCAGGATTTCTATTTGAATTTAAAACTTATTACTTTTTAATATGCATTTTTTTTCAGGCTTAAAAAATTCTTTTAAAAATTCTTCTTCTTCCCAGGTTTAAGAAAAAATTTTTGTTATTTGTTTTTATATTTAAAACTTTATTGAAGTTAGTTTCTTCTTTTGTATTTTACATTATTTCTCTTTTTTTCTGTTTATTTTAATATTACAAGTAGTGTAAATATATATTCGATTTTGTGTGAAATGTCTTTTCCATTTGGAATGCAATTTTTTTTATAATAATTCTAAAACTTTTTTGTCACTGAGTGTTTTGATTTTTCTTTTGGGGAATTTGTGTTTTGTTTGTTGCAAATAAAGGTTAATAATACTAAGACGGGATTCGTTTTGATAAATAACATACAATTATAGGCACATAAATACATTCATATATATATAAGTATAAGAAAAAAAAAAAGTAGTTGCTCAGTGTTTTGGTACTACATATATTTTGTTTTTGGAATTAAAGCATTTTTTTTCGTTTAGTCTTTTCGATTTGAAACATCAACCACATCGACTGGCTTATTATTCTTATCATTTGGAATGTTTTTCTCTTCTTCTTTGTTGGTGCTACAAAATGGGATATTCTTTGGATTGACCACGTTCATATAAATCGGCGTGGTCGGTTTGACTGCCGTATCTTTTATTGTCTGAAGAGGATTTGGTATCGTATGCGGGTTGTTGTCTGTCGGACTGGGCGGCAGCTCCTCCTCCTCCAGGATAATGTCGTCCCCCACCATGGTGATGCGACGTGTCGGTGCTGAACCGTTTACCTGTGACGATCCTCCTAATCGATAAAGGTTGCTGGGATTGCTGCTCGGATTGTTGCTGCTGCTGGGATTGAAACCGTTGTTTATGTAAGAGTAATTGTTCTTCTTGTTGAGCGGTAGACGATTTATGCTCGCTGTATAAGCCGCTGCTCCCGAGGCTGGTTCGTTGCTGGTCGTTGCTGCTGCCGCTGCCGATGCCACTTGGACTGAGGGGGGAGGCGGGGGTGTGACAATCGGAGGACTCTTTGACAATGGCTCCAAGGGTATCAGGGATAATTTTGTGGGCAAATATTTCGGATTTTGGCTCTGTTTGACTGGCTCGTTGATTGTCGTTGTTGCCGATGCTGTTGCTGCTGTTCCGGCTGTTCCTCCTCCCGACATTTGAGAGACCAAGGTTCGGCTGTGGTTGTTGCTCAATCCGGTATCTTTCCATTTCTCTGAAACGATTTTATAACCGTGACTTAGTTGATTTAGTTCTTAAAATCAAAACTTACCGGCCGCACTGCTCGCTCCATTTGTCTTCCCAAAGGGCAACAATAAACGCGATGGCTTACAGAGGACCACAGTCTTGTAGGCCTTGCGATATTGCTTATTCATAATCACATAGATGATGGGATTTATGCAGGCCGATAGATATAACATAATATAGCTGATAATATGCAGACTGGGATGCTCGACATCTTGGTCAGCCACCTTAACAATGGTAATGGGCAAATAGCATATCACAAAGGATAGAAAGATGGCCAAAACCATTTTGGTAATGCGCCATTCATTGCGCTTCGCTCGCACTTCTCGTTGATCTTTGATCCGTGTGGTCGGCTGTTTTGTATGAGCCTCGGGCAGATCGGTAGAATAGCTGCTGCTGCTATCCGAGGACACACGACTGGCGGGTGAGCCTGTCATTTGATTTTCCTGCTGCCCCGAGGGCACATTTGAGGCCTGTGATCCCGGCAAATTACGTAGGTTATTGGGTATCGAATTCTGTTTATTCGCATGCTGCTTCAAACGCTGCTCGGACTTGTGCACCACCCAAAAGATCTTGGCATAACAGGCTATAATCACCAGACAGGGTATAACAAAGGCTGTTAAAAATAGTGTTGTTTTGCTGCTATGGCCATGCTTATCGCTCATTATGGAGCAAGTTTCCAAGCGCTCATCATAGCCAAAGCGTCCCCAGGCCCCAAACAACGTCGGCAATTGCATGCCATAGCTGAAAAGCCAACAGGCGGCTATCATTATGGCAATCCAATGACGCTTATAGATCCTCGTATAAAGACTATGATGGGTAATCATCACATAACGATTTATGGTGATCATGGCTATGCATAGAAGGGAAACACCAATATTTCCGTATTGTATAAAGGGCAACAGACGGCAAAGGACCTCGCCATGCTGACCTTCGCCATGGACAAAACGCATGCCCTGAAAGGGTAAAACCAAGGCGCAGAAAAGCAAATCAGCCACACATAAACTGGAAAAAGGAAAGAGTTAAAAGAGCTCCTAAATGGAACAGTCTGGAACGCCCCTTGAACTCACCTAATAATGAAAGCTGCTGCCACATTGCGTACTTTGGGACAACGTATGAGTGCGACGACAGTTAGAAAATTGCCACAAATACCCACAATCATGATCAGAAAGGTCATTATGGCCGCAAAGGTTAAAAGCGATTGTGAGAAACTGTAAAATTATACATAAAAAAAAGGATGAATGAAAGATCATTATTATTGTTGCTGAAAGGGAGCGAGAGAGCTGCTGATACTGGAGCTGGAAATGGGCCGCGTAATATTAATGATGATCTGTTATCAGACCTTTCACATTGTTCTATAATTACAGAACAGCAGCAGCAGAAAGTCAAACTGATAATTTTACTTACTTGCTCTCATCGGCAGCATTATTATTACCAGCATTATTTATATTCATGGTGGTTACATCCACATCCAGATTGTCTATATCTGAAGAACTACTCATGCTGCAAAGAAAACAGATAAATTATTGAAGTTCATTAACCACAGAAATTATATCCACTAAAAATATCCTTAAAATCAATGTAATCTCTCCGTACTTGGTCAATCTTGAACCGATCGTCACAATGTACAAAAGCTAACTAGGCAAATTCTGTTTCTGAGAGTGTAATACTGTAACTGTCATCATCATCATCATTGAAACTAGAGGGTGCTTCTCTGCTATATTTCAGAGTTCTCATATGCTTGAATCTTCCTTTTTGTTTTTCTGTTTTTTTTTTTTTTTGTTTATTCACTACAATAAATTAGTGTCAATTAAATAATTTGAAGAGGTCATTCTCATATGTAGCCAAGCAAAGCCAACCCCTTTTCCCTCTACATAACTAAGCCTGAGCAGACGGAGACGGAGACCGAGACAGCGACGGAGACTCTTCTGTCTTCATTCAAACAAATGTCATTGCTGATGATGATGGTGGTTTTTTTTATGTACTTTTGCATATATAATATATAAAATATGTTTATATATTTTTGTACAAGTTACTTGCAAATGGGTGCAAAGATCAACACCAAACCCCTAATTAATTGAAATTGAATGTCTTTGTCGTGTCAGTCTGTCACTCTCTCCGTCTACTATTGTTTTTTTTTTGTGCTAAAAATATGAAAAATTTGTAAGACAATTTTCCATACAAAATTAAGAAAAAAAAATGTAAATTATTTATTTTAAACAAATCTAAGCCTTTTATTGATTGCCTAAAATAAACAGCTTAAATAGACATTTTTTAAGAATGTAATTATCAAGGACACAAGGTAAGATTTCTTTATAAACTTAACAAAGAAAAGTCTAGGATAAGAATTATTCGAAAATTATATAAATCATGTTGTAAAAAATAGGAAAATATTACCTACAAATAAAATAATTCAATAAATACTAGAATTAAAAATTATGTGGTTTTGCACTTTTATGGATGGTTAAAAAAATGCATTCGACGTAGATTTACATAATCTTTAAAGGTTCAAAGTCAAAAAAACTTTATATTTCCAACTAATATCATTAAAAAATAGTTAAAGTTTAGCATATCTCAAAAAACTTCGAAATTCTCACATTCTATTAGCTGTGGGTTCATCATCTGTGATTTGATTTCGACAAATTACATATACACACATATACAAATTACATTTACATATCTTGCATACTTTTCAAATAGATCAAAATTATGCAATATTGATATAAATTTGCGGAACTACAAGTAATTTTTCCAAAAAAACAGTTTTTTTAATTCTCAGCTCGATAAGGCTTACAAATTGTGCTATGTCTCCACAAAAGTGCGCACAATTTTTTTTATTTTGTCGCACAGTGTAATACAATAAATCAAATTAACTTTAGAAGAATTTTAGTTATAGAAAAAAGGATAGTGAAAACAAAGAAATTAAATTCTGTATATTTAAAAGAGGAATGATTAATTGAAAATACCTTAAATATAAATACATTAAGTTATTGTTTTTATTGGGAAATATAAGAAATGCTTTGTAGAATTTTTAATTTTTTTTTTATGGCTAAAATACTTGTCATATTGTTTGTTTTTCATTAATTGTTTATCATTTTAGTCTCTCTCTCTTTATTGTCAAACAACTAAAGATTATGGAAACACAAAATGATAGTAAATTGGCTCTCCCTTTTTTACTTTAAGAAACAAAGCTTATAAAAAACATATTTATAAGATAACAAAAAAAAATAAGATCAAAGGCAATTAATGTTTGGGTGTCGTATACGTAATTTAATAAGAAATTAAAAATACTTACTTGAGTGATTTTTGTTTTCTGTAGTTTTATGAATGAAATTAAAATTTAATTTCAAGCCGTTCTGTTGCCCACCAAATAGAATTGAAAACTGTTTTGTTTTTTATTTTGTTGGTTGCCGTTTGTTTGCTCTTTCTAATTTCTTATCAGTTTTACCATAAAGGTTTTGGTTTATTTGAGTTTCTTGTTGTTGTTTTTTCTTTTTTTTTTCTTCACGTAATCGAAACTATAATTTTAAATATTTGTTGTGCAATCGCAATCGATGGTCAAATGTTGCTCTAAAATGCGTTGCACACACACACACACACGCATATACAGCTAAGAAGGAGATACAAAGATGAGAGAGTTTTTTAGTTACTTTGGATTGAGTGAGTAATAAGTTTACAATTTACAGTTGACGACGACGCTGACGTTTTTACCCTGGCAGTGGCAGAGATATAGAGTCATTCATGTTATTCTTATTGTTGTTGTTATTCAAGGTAATAAAGTCGTAGGGGGGAGCAGAGCAACCCGGTTGATTGTGATGATTCAAAAGCCGCTCATTTTATAAATTTTTTGATGTTATGACTAATCGAAATGATGTTTATTTGGAGCCAGACTTTACAAGTGGTTTATTTTTTTTTGGTCTTATTTTGATAACACATTTTCACACAGCTCACGCAACGAATGACTTATTAATTTTCATTAATTGAGTTTTAATATTTACACGATACATTGCCCCTTGTTTTGGCATAAATAAACAAATACAAAAAAAAAAACTTAAGCCACCGTAAAAAAACATAAACTTTATATGGTAATTGCGGCGGAGTCCCCGAATAGAAAACAAAAAAAAAAAACGAATTAACAGCACCGAATGCGTTTTCCGTTATGCCTAAGCTGACTGCGCTTTATCGAGTGATTTTGTGTCGTTCGATCGTTGATTTCTCTCCTCAGCTGCTGCTGCTGCTGCCGGGAGTTTAAGTGGCGCTCAAATATCTGTTACTCTCTCACACTCTCACTGATTATTATCAAACTCGCACTCGCACTCTCTCACTCTCGCTCTCTCTGTCCCACTCTTCAGGCAATTACATTTATTTACTCTCGTTTATATGTACGCATGGGGGTGGGGCGGGTCAGCAGCAGGGCAATTGTGTGTATTTGCATTGGGTGTGCTGTTGTTGTTGTAATTGATATCGTATCTGTTTGTATTGTTTGCTCCCGATCATACTAGATTTATATATACATATGTATGTATGCTTGTACGTACGTGTGTATTTTGTTTGAGCAATTGAATTGAAAATTTAGAAATTAAAACGATTGCGCATTCGAAACTATTGCCAAATCAAAATGATTCAACATCCATCAATACATAAAAATCTAAATATGTATATGTACCTAGGTACTATATAGCAAAGCACCTATGTATGTTTATTTAATCAGTTGATTAACTTGAGTATTCATTTTTTTTTTAATTCAAATTCAATTTCTTTAAACTTTAAACTTTATATTGAAATACTCTCACACCCTCATAATTATGATTTTAGGGCTGGAATTACAATTGCTAAAGAGTTGAGTTTTTATTATTATTTATTTCTGACTCATTATTGTGCTTCTGAGCAATTTGTAATTGTAAGAAATTAAGAAATGAGACACCATCATAAAAAAAAACAAATAATTAGTGAGAATCATTTAACCCACACTTTTTAAATGGAAAGTTAAAAAAAAATTGTATATTAATTCTAGGAATTAATATTATGTTCTACAATTAATGCAGCATTCCAAAAATTTCATTTACCGACAGCCCTGGTTATTTTTGTTAGTATGTATAAAAAAAAAAATAAATAAATTCCAAAATCGAAACAATTAAAACCAAAAAGAAAAAAATTCGAACGACTAATAGATACTCTGACAAAAAGCTAAGAAAGTTGATTTATTTTAGAAAAATTTAGGCCTGAGTTTAAAAATTTTTAAAGCTGTTTTTCTTGTTCTAATGTTTCTTCATCTAAAAATTTTTTAAAACCATATTTTTATTTAATTTTTGAAATAGGTTTTTTTATTTCATGGTTTTGACTTTTTGAATAATTTATTAAAACTTTTAAGTTAAATAGCAATTTGTTTTATTATTTATTCAATTTCTGTTGAACATTTTAATTTATTATGGAGAAAAAATAAAATAACTCTTTGTCCTTTTAAAATTTGGAATGTATTTAATTTTTTTTTTTCAACCGAACTTTTTTCTAATTTTAAAGAGTATACCAAAAATATGTAAGGTGTTTTTTTTCGAGAAAAAACAAAAACAACAAACAATATAAAAAAGAACAAGAGCAATGTAAACAAAGCATTTCAGTCCAAATTACCCGATGATGAAGTCAATTGTTGTATACAAAAGAAAAGAAAATTTGTTGTTTTTCCTTTTTCCAACAAAAATCAAACCAAACCAAAAAAAAAATAAAAAGAAAAGCAACAAAAAAGAACATATATGTATATATATGTATGTATTTTGTGGATATATAGATTTGTGATTCTACTATATGGTGTTATAGTGTACAACAATTTTAGTTTAGTACAAAAACGGCAAAAGCATCGAACGCGTCATAGTTTTTTTGGAGTGCCCTGTTTTTTTTATTATTTTTTTTTTTGAGAATTTTTCATCCAGTTTCTTTAGTTTTTACAAATTCTATTCGGGGAGAGGGGGCACCAAATATGTCGGAATTCATACAAAAACACACATTACCACTGGCCATGGTCAAAAATAATATGAATATTAATAATAATAACAATAATAATAATAACGGTGGTGACAACAACATTAATCGAACGATTGTTCATGGCCTGGAAAATCAACTTTTTGAGGGCTATTCGGATGAATTGTTAACTTTTGCTTGGATGGCCTGCATTGTATTCATTATTTTGGGAGTTCCGGGCAATCTTTTAACCATTGTGGCACTCTCACGTAGCAAACAGACGCGTAATGCCACAGCCATATTCATGATAAATCTATCCTGTTCGGATTTATTATTTGGTTGCTTCAATTTACCCTTGGCTGCCTCGACATTTATGCAGCGTGCCTGGACCCATGGCGATTTACTCTGTCGTTTATTTCCCTTAATGCGTTATAGTTTATTGGCCGTCTCACTGCTCTCGGTTTCCCTAATTACCATCAATCGGTATATAATTATAGCCCATCCACGTCAATATCCACGGTAATTTTTTTTAATATTTCGAAACCTATATGGAAATATTTCCAATATTTTTTTTAGGATTTACCAACGTAAATATTTAGCCTTAATGGTGGCTGGCACATGGCTTACCACTTTCTCGATTATGATTCCACCCTGGCGTGGTGTTTGGGGACGCTTTGGCTTGGATACCAGCATTGGATCCTGTTCCATATTGCATGATAAAAATGATCGATCGCCCAAAGAGTTTCTATTTATTGTGGCCTTTGTGGTGCCCTGTGTTTGCATTGTCATTTGCTATGCGCGGATCTTTCAATTGGTGCGCAAGGCAGCTCAACGCACCAGAGAACCAGTAACGCCCAAGAGTAATCATGTTATAGAAGTGGCACAAACACCACCAGCACCACCACCACCGCCTCCGCCACCACCAGCGCCCTTAGATGGTCCCTTTGTAGTCAGCGAATCCTTGGCCTATATAGATGATAATGCCTCCTCGGATAGTCTGCCCATTTCGTATAGCATAAAGGTAAATTAATTAAACATAAACAATCCTAAGAAACCTAAGAACACAAATTCGTTTTCCTTTATAAATTTGTTGGTATATTTTAAAGGAACCCAAGTCGCCAGCCATTGATGCTCGTATTGTGCTACAAGATAAGGAAAATAATAAAAGTCCAGAACTTTCTGATCATAATAATAAAACTGCGTAAGTTTTCCCACAAATAAACCTCTTGAATACTTTTACTTACCTTATATTTATTCTTAGAAAAAATAATAATGCCATAACCACCTCGTTAAGGACTTCATTTACTCGTTTCAATCCCCGCAAGACTCACTATGTTTCCATGAATTATCCCTCAAATGCCTCGTCCATTTATCCGGGACGAATGAGTGTCAAGGATCGTCGTTTATTGAAAATGATTTTGGTAATATTTGTTTGGTTTGTCATTTGTTATTTGCCCATAACAGTTACAAAGATTTGGAAAAGTGCCACAGATGCTCATCTATTTAATATAATGGGTTATTTGCTAATATATTTAACCACTTGCATAAATCCTTTGATTTATGTCCTTATGAGTTCCGAATATCGTCGGGCCTATTGGAATTTATTGCGTTGTCATCAATCGGATCAACAGCTACAACAACAACAGCAACTGCCAAAGAAAAAACATGGCATGGAATCCAATAGGAAAACGTAGAAATTCTTTCTCTACATATAATTTATTTTTTTTAGATTTAAAAACAAAAAAAAAACACAACTTTTATAAATGTATGTTATTTTTTTTCTAGCATTTTTATATCAAATGATTTTAATATCTGGTTTATTATTACATTTTTTTGAATTCCATGTTTAAGAACAATAAATCGATGTTTTGATTTTTGCTAATTATTGTACTAAATGCAAATACATTCATAAGTATGTATGTATGTATGTTTGTTTGTAAGTGTGTGGTAGTGTGTGTGTGTGTGTGTGTGTATTTATCCATCTCTGCCATCTTCTTCAATAAAAGCTTTGAATAATTGATATATGTAGTTGTATATATATTTTGTTTCTTTTTTTTTGGTTTTTGGTGTATGATTTACTTTAGAAAAAAAAGATGAAGAGAGAAGGTTTCATTTCAGTTTTCATTTTGTAAAGATATCTGGGAGAAAAAAGGAAAAGAAAGGCTATCATTAAAATCTAAAAGATTTGCCTTCTCATTTTTTAAATTCAAAAAAATTAATAAGCCATTTTCTGCATTAATTCTTAAATAGTTTTTGTGATCTGTCAAAAAAAAAAAAACAAAAAAGTATTAAATACTTTAAGTCCCAGAAAATTCTTTAAAAAAAAGTTCTAGGAAGGCAACGTACGAGTTTAATAAAAAATAAACAAAAAATATTGAAGATTTACTAAAGCTTTTAATATTTTTGCTATAGTTTTAAAAACGTACGATGAAAATATAAAAGCCTAACAAAATTTATTTAAAAAGTTATAGGAAGTCCAATTAATGAATCATATGAGGTAAAAAAATTATTGTGAAAAATAATTTTAGTGTTTTTTTTTTTTTTGAGCTCGTTAAAAAAATAATTGTACAATGAACATTTAAAAGCCGAGAAAATTATATTTAAAAAGTTATGGGTTCCTAAAGTTAGCCAATAAATGATATTAAAAAAAATTTTACGAAAATAAATTTGAGTGTTTTTTTAGAACAAAAAATATTAGAGATCCACAGGGTTTTTTATATATTTATATTTTAGGCATAGAAAGATTTCCAAATATTTCTCTTAATTAGAAAACCTTTTTAAGATGGCTTCTATTTTATAATTATAGAATAATAATAATAATTTTTTCTACTCTTGAAATAGGCTTATTAAAATTATCATTATCAATATGTTTATAATTATTTGTTGTTGTTTTTTTTTTAATGTAAGTAGGTTTTTGTTTGTGTGTGTGTGTGAAACTTTTTTCTACTTAAAAACTAATAACACAACTATGGTAATTGTAATTGTAGGTATATATAAATATACGTATTATTTATGTATGCCCCAATAATTTAAATTTTGTATATATATATAATATATGTTATGTATAATCAACGCGTTTTTTTTTGTTTAAATGTATAAATTGTATGTATAAATGTTCGTTTTTTTTTCATCCTTTAGTTTAGTTTAGTTTTGTTGATTAAAAATTACAATTGTCAATTGCAAGCGCAATAAATAGTAATTAATTATAGTTATAATAATAATAATAAAAAAAACCGCACACACACCATAATCATTATAATCTTCTAAGTCTTTTTGCTTAGTTTTTTTTTTCAGTTTCAATTTTTCAGTTAATTGCAGTTAATATTTATACCGATTCCAAATGCTCAGACAATTCCAAAATTGGACTCTCACTGAGTGGCTTAATGACAGTCTGCCAATTGGGTGTAAAAAGGCTCAGGACTGGCGTGGAGGTCTAAGTAAATAAATCAGTTAAATAAAAATTGATCATTGTCTTGAATTAGACACTTACATGATAAGCATTTGATCCGGCTGGATCCGATTCAGAACTAATGGGCTGCGAACCGCTCCAGGCATCCAGAGAAGCATGCCCATGTTTGCCATTATTTGAGGGACTAACACTGGCCAAATCCTGAGCCTGCTGTTGCTGGGTCTGTCCCTGTCCCTGCTGCTGCTGACTGATATATGAAGTCTTTAAATTAATTTGACTATAATTGCTTGAGGCTCCCGGTGGCGCAGTTAGAGAATGTTGCAGCCTGGGCGTGCCACTTCTGGGACGATCCAGTAGTCCAGAGAATTCATAGAAATCTTCGCTCGAGGGTGTGGGAAAGCCACTGCCACGATGATGATGATGATGCCGACTCAATTGAGCCTCCAAAGCGTATTGCTTTTGAAAGAGCTGACGCTTCTGTTGGAGCAAACGATGCTGGAGCAGCTGTTGTTGCAATGGTGGCTTCTGCATGGGCGACGAGGCCAATACATTCAGATGATGATATAATCCAGCCACATCAGGTATGCGTGGCGGTGGCGGCGGTGGCGGTGAGGGAAAACAGGCAATGCCACGACTACCATACAAGTCTATGCCAGCCTCATAGCCGCCTGGCTCATTGACGCTGGCCCCCCGTAAAAGAAGCTGCATTGTCGCTGGCGGCGGCAAGGTTCCAGCGTGCATAGCATAGCCTGCCGGATGCATTCCCTGTTGCTGATGATGATAGAAATGCGGAGAATGCGGCGCATGTGACGAATGATGATGATGCGAATGCGAATGTAAAGTTTGTGAATGTTGTTGTTGATGATGATGATGATGTGGCGATGGCAACATCAATGGTTGATGATGATTGTGATGATGATGATGTGATTTGTGATTGGCATAATTGCCAGAAGAAATTGTATAAAATTGACCATGTGGAAATTGACAATTGCCCAATTCATCCAGGCATTGGGCAGTGAGCAAATCAACTGGATTATTATAAGCATTGGCAGTCGTCGTTGGTCGTTTGGCATCATAACGATAACTGCCATAAAAACGACTGGCATTTAACAACGATGTCGAGCTGAGCAATCCCTGGGCCACCAAACCATCGCTGGCTCGACGTCCTTCCCTAAAATGTATGGGCGAACGTTTGTCCATAAAAGAAGCTGGCGATTTACTAGGCGTTGGCGTTGGTGTTAATAAAGCTGCTGCCGCTGCTGCTGCTGGAGAGGCTGAACCTGAACCCATACTGGGCATATGAACACAGGAATTATTATGACTGCTACTATAAAGCGAAAGATCTGAGGAATGTTCACTGGGTGCCTCGGCAACGGCCGCTGCTGCTGCTGCCAGCATTGAATTGCTCATGCAAGATGGCAGACTACCAGCAATATCTGATGGCACAACAATATTCTCATAGGCAGCTGCCGAACAATTACTTTTCGATGAGCCTCGGCTCAGGTTTTGGCTCAGACTCTTGGAGTAGCTGCCAGCCAAAACGCCACTAGAACTGCTGCTGCTGGCATAGGAACGCATACGGGCTGTCTGGGTCGTGGTCAAATCCGTGGAAGATTGTGAGCCATCTTTCGTATTACCACCACCGCCGCCCTGATCCGTTTCGCAGCCCTCGTCTGTGCTCGAGCTGCCTTGGGTGAGCACTTTTTTGGCAAAAGACTTTTTCTCTTTACGTCTGCGAATTGGGGAAATTTTTGAATTTGAAATTTACAATTTAAAATTATTATTGTTAGACTTACTCTTCATTAAGTTTATTGGATTGCTCTGGAAATTGATCTTCATCGGATTTTGTAGCCGAATTTGATTTTCCATTCATTGTGGATGTAATTTTCGTTATTTCTGATTTCTTTTTAGACTTCTAGAAATACAAAAAGGTACAAAACAAAAGGAAATAAATAACTCCATAGAAATAAATCTCTGTCTTCTTAAAAAAAAATTCATTATCAGAAGGAAAGTTTATTTCGGGGTTTTTTACATATATTTTCAGAACGGCGTCAGATACTGAAATATAAAACGTATTTTCCGACTCGCCTGAATATTACCTTTTGTTTGATATGCCATTTGTCTACATTGGTGCATTTTTTTTTAAATGAGGAAATGTGCAATTATTTTTCAAATTCATTTTTGGGGTATAACAGTTTTTAGCTTATATTTCGAGAACTGCTTAAGATAATTGAATTTTCATTGCATGTGCTGACTTGCCTAAAAATTCCCTTTCGTTTGATATGCCGTTTGTTCATGTAGGTCCTTTTTGTCGTGGTGAAAATAGCTAATAGTCCGTTTTTTTTACTGCATTTGTTTTTCATTGTTTTTCCGAAAAAAAATGGTCGGATATGAACAAATGGGGTATTAAACGAAAGGATATGTTCAGACGAGTCTGAATATATAGTTTTTATTCCAGTATCTAAAGCGGTTCTCAAGATATATGCTTAAAACTGTTGTAGCCAAAAAAAATCCTTACAAGTGACTGCAAAATTTGAAGATTTTGCAAAACTGCACCAATATGGACAAATGGCATATCAAATGAAAGAGGACTGCGAGCAGAGCTAAGAAATGTTATTTGTATTTCTCTACCGTTGCCAGTTCTTTAAATAATTGCAGGGAACTTAATTTTAAAGTACCCAAGTTTACATTTAATTCGTATAATTAATTCTATCAATTGTGTAATTGCTGCTCAAACACAAAACTTTAAAATACTTTTTTAAATTATTATTCCTGTTGGTCTTTAGTAGACATGTAATATGTCATTTGAAAGCAAATTCCCTGTCGATTTTAAAAAAAATATAATTCTAAATATGTATTAAAAAGTCAATGAGCTATGATCAAAAATGTAGACTTTTCTCTTTCATTTTATTCATTCTTTGAAAATCGAATAGTTTTTTAAATAAATCAATTTCTGTACTATTTTTTAATAGGTTATACATTAGTTATCAAAATAAATCTCTAATTTATCTGTTTTCAATGATTTTTGTATTTTTGAAATTAAAATAATATAAAAATAAATCAAATACAATTGAAATTATTTGGTGTTTTATTAACTTGTTCTTTTTATGTCTTATGTAATTTGTTGACTCACCTCTAAGGGCAGCGGACTTTCCTGTAGCGTTTGAAATAATTTTGTTGCCTCTGCAGACATTTTATAGCGAAAACTTTGATTTAAATTTGTGGTGGAATCAAAACTTGTTGAGTTGGACATGGGTTTTATTGTCTTAATGCCTTCAGTAGCAGCAGTAGCAGTAGCAGCTGCAGCTGCAGTAGCAGGAGGAGAAGGAATCGGCTGCTCGTCAGCTCCAGTTTCATGAACATCCACAGATCTTGGTGATTTACTTGTATCGGCAATGGCAGTGGACTAGAGAATTTAGGAATTTTATTTAAAGAATTAATTAGCATTTAATATTATTCATTATTTTACCTGCTGCAGGAGCAGTCGACAATCTTCGGTGCTCTGTTTTATAATATATTCGCTAATTGTATGATGCAGTTGCTTGGGCACTGGCACTGGCTGCTGCTGGCCATGATGATTTAGATTTAAATGGTGATTTAAATAGGAAATTTGATTGAGATTTTGGCTCGAACTAAGCAATGATTCAGCTCGGCTTTTCGGCGATGGTAATTTGCCATTATTGTCAATGCTACGCGATGGACCAATGGGACGATGTGGCTGTGAATCTCCATTTGGTGGAGTACTTGAGCTACTTAAATTAGGACGACTTAAAGTGGCCTGAGGCGGCAGCGGTTTATATCTTGTGGGTGTATAACCATTTGTTCGCTGTATTTTATTGTTATTATTATGGTTGCTGCTGCTGCTGCCGCAGCTGCTGTTGTTGGTGTTATTATTGTTGGTATTGGCATAGTAAGTAGTTGTGCTGCTGTCAGTGGCAGTGGCAGAGGCAGCGGCGCGTTCATTCATTAAAACAGTCTGATGTCGGCTAAGTCTTATATGTTGTTGATCCTTGGTACCCAGGATCATGGTGGATATTGTCTTTTGTTGCTGCTCACTGAGCATATTATAATGATTTGCCTTATGCGGCGATGGTGCTGGTGGCGGTGGCACTTGCTGTTGCTGTCCAATTGGCAATTGCAGGCCCAAAGCAGGCAAGGGTAATGGCAAACCCATCGGCATACTCACTTGTTCCATGGCCATGGACTGTTTGGCCTTGTAAAGCAATCGAGACGATGATGATGGATCACAGTTTCCACCACTAAGCTTTGAATGCTCTTGGGCCATTTTCTTGTTGCTCACACGATCTTGCAATAGCAAATAAATGGCTGCCACATGATCATAGGTATTCTTTTTCAAACTGGCCTTGGCCTTGTCCGGACCAATGCCGACATATTCGGCCATTATTCTTAAAATATCCTCATTGGGCTCGAGAATTGAATTTCTTTCCATATTCAAATTATATTTGGCTATTATAGCATGTTCCACCATTTCGGGGCACATCCAGCGATGATGTTTAATTTGCTCAATTGTATAGCGACGGGTTGGTTCCAGTACGAGCATTCTACGTATAAGATGCTCACATTCCGAGGACATGAAAAAGGGTATACGAAAACGGCCGGATAAAACACGATCTCTCAAACTTTGCAGCGTGGAACCATCAAAGGGCAAAGCTCCACAAACCAGCACATAAAGTACAACGCCCAAGGACTGAACAGAGAGACAATAAATTAACTTGATTAAATGCAACTTTCCACCTCCACTCCATTCCACTACTTACCCAAATATCAATTTCAGGGCCTGTATATTGTTTACCCTCGAATACTTCGGGTGCTGCATAGGGCGGTGATCCGCACCAGGTTGTTAGCAATTCACCCGGCTTGAAATGATTGGAAAACCCAAAATCAGCTATTTTTATATTCATATTGAAATCCAATAAAAGATTCTCAGCCTTCAAATCACGATGAACAATGCCCTTTTTATGGCAATATTCTACGGCAGAGATTATTTGCCAGAATTTAAAACGAGCTGAGGTCTCCGACATTCTTCCATATTTGGCTATATAATCTGGGTAATAAATAGAAAAAATACGTTTGTTGTTAATAAGCTTCGAAAGTTTTCATAAAACTCTTAAAAAAAATTATAGAAAAATTATATAAGCAAAATTAAAATGTATTAAGTTCTCTTTAGTCTATTTAAAATATTGTAAATCATCAAAAAATTTGTTTTGTTTTTGAGTTTTAAAAGAATTATCGAAGTTTTTTCGTTTTAAAATTGAGGCAAATATTTTTTTTTTTGACTTGAAAACAAGAAAAGAATAATAAACATTTGAAGACAATAAAATATAAAAACTTACCAAATATTTCACCTTGGCTGGCAAATTCCGAGACAATATAAATCATATTTTTTGTTTCCATAACCTATAAATTATACGATTTAATTTTATTATATTTAAATTTTTTTTTCCATTGTTTTTACCTGATATAGTTTTATTATATGCGGATGTTTAAGGTGCTTCATTATTTCAACTTCACGATAGACTTTTTGTAAATTTGTTTGGTCCAATTGTGATTTGTCGATTATTTTAATGGCCACCTGAAAAATACAGCAATAAAATTCAACTTTCTTTTTCTATCAATTTAGAAACTTACCTCATTTTTGGTTATGCGATGACGGGCTAATTTGACCACAGCAAAATTGCCCTTGCCAATGGTTCGTTCGATGTCATAGAAGCCCACACGCATGGGCTCCTTGAGTTTGAGCAAATCTTTGGATGCGACGCTGGTGCTGCTGCTGCTTGGGCTGCAACTGGCAGCTGCAGCAGCAGCGGCAGCAAACAGTTTCTGAGCCAACAAGGCATCTTTGCAGGCGGTCAATGCATCTATGGAGGGGGCACAAGGTGAGGGCGGTGGATGTGGATCAGAGTCGCCCCCACCCCCACAGGCTAATGAATCCTGAGAGGCAACTTTATCTTCGTTTTTATCATCTTTGGCGGCTGCCTCGACAACGACCGAGGCAGCAGCAGCAGCTGCACTGATTTTGCTTTTACCTTCATTGCAAGTTGTTGTTGTTGTGGCTGCAGTTGCATTGGGTGCAGTTATTTCCTTTAGCTCCTCTGCTGCTGCTGCTGTTGATTGGTTGGACTTGGTCTGATTGCAATTTGTTCCACTTCCATTTGTATCACGTCCATTTGTATTTACCGTTCCATTTGGCTCGGCTTCGCAAGCGTTCATATTTTTCCCCTTTACCATTTACCGTTGTAAATCGACGATGAACATGATGATTATTATTAATTACACTGTCAAATACATAGGACAAATGGCAAATTAGTATAATTATAATATAAGTCACAGCATTTTTCCGCACATTTGTTTTGCCTTTGGCCGTTTTTCAAAAATAACTGAGAAGCAAATAACAAAACAAAAAAAAAACGCACAACAAATTAGTTTTTTTCTTTTTGATAAGAGATTAGCGTTTACACTACACACTTACACACTCATTTGTTTCGTTTGTGTGTGTGCAGCATAGAAAAATCAATAAGTTGTTACAGCTTTCGCAATTTCACTTGAGTGCAATCAAAAAATGTCTCACATGTAACACGTGAGAGTATCAAATCAAAAGTGAGAGAGCGAGAGAGAGGGAGAAAAAGCTTCTAGGAATTTCTAAACGTTTAGTAATCCTTTTTGTAAATAAAAATCACAAAATTTAATTTTGCTTCCACTTCCACTCTTTGTTTTTTTTACCGTTAGTTAAAACCTCACACCTTGGCTTCTGTTGTTGTTGCTGCTGTGGTTGTTTTTGCCCAACATTGTCAATCGATTTCGCGAATTATTACCTGCGTTTTCAATGATTTATATTTTATTTTTTCCCTTTTTTTGCACAACAAACAAAAAAAACGTAAAAAAGTGTGGAAATTGTCATTGGGGCTACAATAATTAATAATTCCCCGCCGACTGACGACGACACACAAACACGCTTCACACACGCATCCGCCTTCGCGCACACACACACGCCAAAACAAATTCGTGTTGAAACAAAAAGCCGAAAGCAGCCATGAACATCAGTTAAAAAAACGATGGGGACAATGATTATAAAACATAGAGTTGTCGTCACTTTGGCACAACAAATGGTATTGCCTGGCAACTCTAAACAAGGTACACTTTTTTTTAGGTTATGGCGCATGTCTTGGCTTCTATGCGCTGCTTTTCAAAATATTCTTAATTAAATATTGAATTTTATATTGCTAATCCTTGATTTGTTTTTGTCGAGCATTAAATTGTGTCCATTAAAGATTAAAAGTTAATTGATAAAAGAAACATTTTTTGGAAAAAGAACTTTAAAATTATGTCTATGAAATATTACAAATTATTTAGAAAAATTATTACAACTATTTTCTTATTCTTTTATTGTTATTGAAACTTTTCTGTTTCATAACTTGAAATATTTATAAATTTGAAATAAGAATTTCACGGTATAAATATATATCTAAGTAAATAAAATTTTGGAAGTTTCTTTAGTTTTTTATGCCAAATTTTGTACCTTTATTTTTCTGTTGAAAAGTCTGCAATATCAAAAACTTTAAGTTCTATGCCAGGGAGCTGTCAAATTTTTTTTATTAATTTTTGCCAACCAGTCGCTCTGTCAAACGCAATTAATAAATTATTTTAGTGCAGCAATCGGATACTTTATGAAGTTTTGCGTTTGAGCAACAATTACACAATTGTAAATGGCACCTAAAAGTATGCTACGATAGAATTAATTGTACGAATTAAATATGTAAATTTGTGCATTTTGATACTTGGTTTTCTGCAAATATTTAAAGAACTAGCAACGATAGACAAAAACAAATTTGTCCATATTGCTGCAGTTTTGCAAGATCATCAAATTTTGCAGTCACTTGGTAAGGATTTTTTTGGGTAGAACAGTTTTTAACATATATCTTGAGAGCCACTTGAGATATTGGGATTTAAATTGCATATTCTGACTTGTCTGGACATATCCTTTCATTTGATATGCCACTTGTCCATATCCGACTATTTTTTTCGTATGAAAAACAACAAAAACAAATTCGGAAAAAAAAACGGGAAATTAGCTACATTTAGTTAGAAAACAAGGATTTACAAGGACAAATACCCCAAAAATAACTTTGAAAAATTATTGGAAATTTCATCAATTCAAAAAATGCACCAATATGGACATATCAAACGAAAGGTAAAATTCAGACGAGTTGGAAAATACGTTTTTTTATTTCAGTATCTGACGCCGTTCTCAAAATATATGTAGAAAACCTTGAAGTTAACTTTCCTTGTGAGTTTGTTTTTTTAATTTCCATTTTTCTATTTTAATATTTTTTTTCCTCCCAAAAATTCTTTCAATTTCAAACGTTGAAAAATTAACTTTTCTTTTTATTTATTAAGCTAAGAACAAAAAAAAAATAATAAACATTATAAATTTCATGTGCATACAAACGAACTCATATGTATATATTCCATAAAGATATATTTAAACAACATTTAAGCTCTGTTTACACTATTTAGTTTTTCTATATGAGTTGACAAAATAGGAAAACAAAATGTAGTGTAAAGGCAAATTTTGTCAAACAATATTATATCATATTGTAAAAATGAAAAATAGAACCCAATATTGTTTTTTTTAAGTTTGTAACTAGTCAACTTTTATAGGAAAACTAGATAGTGTAAACAGACCTTTAAGAATATATAAATATTATTATTATTATTATAGTACATATAATCAATAAATTACATTTAACATTTATTTTATTCTTTTTGTTATTTTTGCTTTGTACAATGAAAAAATTTACAAATGCACAAACCTCTTAAGTTTAATTAATATATTTTAATAACGTTTTAATTTTTTGTCATAAATAATTGTTTAAATTTAAATTATTTTATAATTGTTTATTTGTTGTGAGTGTATTGGAATTGTTTTAAATTTGGTTTAAAAACAAAAAAAAATAAAGTTCAAAAATGAAAAAAGAGTTTTTACCAAGCTCAGCTTAGCTCTGAAAACGAAAAACAATTGACATTAACTACACACACAGATTGCTGGCCCTGGGGATTTATGCTTTTTTTTTGTACATTTATTTAATTGTTTGCCTGTCCTGGTCGTTCTTCATAGCAGCGGCGCTTGAAATCACCAAAGCTGCCGGAGAATGATTGCGAATCATGATTGTGATTATCATTGTTGACAGATTGCGTGGTGTGTCTAGAAGATGCAATTTATTAGGGCTTAATTTCCTGAATTTACTGTCTTCTTACCTAGTTTTGGTGAGTATGATGCAATCCTGTTCAGCTTCCACTTGCAGGGAGTACAAGGCAGCCAGGCGAAATAGATTGGGTCTATCGTAGGCTTCGACATCGGGCAAACGTATTTGAGTTTGGCGTGTATCCTGCAGGAATCGTGCCAATCTTTCGCTAACATCCAATTTAATGCTGAATCCAGGACGATCGCCATTTAAACGACGACAGCCAGCACGAATTTCTCGTACTTCTGGCACTTCGGGCAGCATCAAAGGCGTTAAATGGCTCGGTGGAAATGGAAATGAGGGATTAGAGGTTTCGCCAGACATTTCGCTTTCAATTTGCTTCAATTGCTCTGAGGGAATGTGATGATTCTTAAGATTATTCTCCATATCCAAAGAATTTCGCTGTACTGCGCTACTATTAATATCAATGGGCTCCGAAACCTGCAATGTGGATTCAAATGTGGGCGACTCTCCAGCTAATTTGGATTGTTCCGTGCCCGACATTAAAGTTTCATCTTCGCCAATCATTTCGTCTGAACGTATTTGTGGCAATATAGATTTTTTGGTTAATTTTCGCTTTGTATCAACGCATTCATTGCCTGGCCAATCGGTTAATTCATCATCGCCCTCGCGATCTGTATCATGACGACGACGATGATGATCATCATCGCTGTCCGATGAAGTGTCCAATGAGCTGGAGCTGAGAAAATCGCACAATTCACTGCAGTCCATGGCCTGAGAACTATTCGATGATTGCAGATAATGGGCTGGCCAAAAGCTGCGTCTACGATTTGATTTTGATTTGCTTTGATTGCTGCTGCTGCTGTTTGTCTTGCGATGGGCATGGTAATCCGCTTCCAAGGACATTAAATCACTTACAGGCGTTGGCTTCCTTTCGGGACTAAATTGTCTAAAATGATGTGAATGTGAATGATGATGTTGATCTATGGCAATTGGCGACGATGATGCTGGCAAATTTGGCAGATTATCGTTTAGTTTTATTAACATTTCTTCAGTCTTTTGTTGTTGTTGCTGCTGCTGTTGTTGTTGCGCAGCAATGCGATTTATTTTTGATAGCAAACCCTTATTCAAGGGCAACAATGTATCGCTATGCGGCTTCGAGGTTGATGAATAGCTGCGTGGACGCATGCGACATTCCTCCATGCAAGTGTAGCGCGGCATGCTCGACGAATGTAAATTGATTGGTGAGGCCAAACTGTTGCCATCCTGATACTCATGATAGCGATCACGATAGGAACGTTTACGTTTGCCACAAAAGACTAAATTCGAACGATTGAAACTGACCACCGACGACGACGAGGCATTTTGGCCGTCCAATTTTAAATTACGTTTGCGCACAGTGCCAGTAGCGACTGCAACAGACATTGTTGTTGTTGTAGCTGCTGATGCTGCTGCCTCCAAGATGCCTGGCTGTAATGGCGATTCCAGGCAATTAATATCCTTTTCCTTATTAAATTCAAATTCCATAGACATGCGTTTAATTTTCCTTTTGCGTCGGGAATTTGGCTTGCAAAAACTAATTAGAAATTCGATTAAAAAAATTTATTGGATTTCAAATTGACTTTTTACCGAGCAGGACTAAAATTAGTCTCATTCAGGGAATCCGATTCGAGGGTTCCAATGGCACCCATGCGAACATTTGTATTTTTACTGGGCAAACGATGCTGGAGCGTCAATAGTCCCAATCCACCCACGGCCTTGTCATCCGAATCACTGGCCGGCAATTTCACATTGTGTGTCATGTCAAGGCCATCGTTGTTGGCATTTGTATTGTGGGCGGCATTGGTATTTATTATGTTGTCTGTGGGACTGCTAGACGAATCCTCTGTGGGCTGCGGGGCACAAGCTGAAACGACCAAAACCAAATCAATCATATTCATTCCAACAAAAAGAAAGAGGAGAAATTTTTAATCTTTTTCAAGTACTTACGCAAATTACCCGTTGATCGGGTTCGGCGACGCGAACCGCCCCACCTACCAACGCCGCACGCCCTGTCCATAAGGGAAGTCTCCTCCAGAGCCAGGGTTAAATCATGCGAGAACTGATCCATTTCGATTTCGGAGTCCTCCACTGCGCGAGACCAAAATCAAAGCTGTTGCATTTATTTAAATGCACGTGCAGCAATAAAACAACAACGAAAAACAAAAAAAAAACAAAATTACCAATTCGAGCAGAAACACTTTTTTTTTCAATATAGAGAATAAGGAGAAACACACAAAAATTTTATTCGCGATATTCCGATAACGAAACAAAGAGCGAGTGAGTAGCAAATCGAGTATAAATCGATTTGTTCGACTAGCTAAATTTGGCATGAAAAATTGATGTAAATTAAATTGATTAAATTATGAATTAGTATTCAATGCTTTGATGTGTGTGTGTGTTTTTTTTTTTAAATAAAACTAAATCGATAGATATTTGTGTGTTTAACTATGTAATTGAACTTATTTGTTCAATTGAACTAAATCCGCTCAAGAGACTCCGCCAAAAGAGAAAAAAAGAAAAACGCTGAAAAACGCCGAAAGTGAAATTTACTTTTTAAAATAAAAATATATCCAATTGTTTAAAACAACAAAGATATTAATTCTGCTGCTGCTGCTGCCATCATTGCACAAAGCCAATCAGAACCCAAAAAAAAAAGAAACAGTTTAATTTTTTCAGAAAGCCTTAAAAAATGAGTCGTCGACGTGCACACGATGGCGAAGATGAGGGCCATGGTGAGTTCTTGCAGTTATTTATATTTTCCAAATATATTGTGTATTTATATTAATTGTCCCCAAGACCATAGGCGGAACAAACGTCGCCGCGTGTCGGAGAATCAAGAAATTGAGGATCGCTTGGAGTCATTAATTTTGCGTGTGGGCGAACGGAGCACATCATCGGTGGAATCGAATCTGGAGGGTTTGGTCTCGGTTCTCGAGGCTGATTTGGGTACATTCCGTTTAAAGATTTTACGCATTTTATCCGATTGTGCGGTGCGCATGCCAGAGAAATGCACAGTTTATACGACATTGGTGGGCCTGCTGAATGCCAAGAATTATAAATTTGGTGGCGAATTTGTGGATCATATGGTGAAGACGTTCAAGGAATCTCTCAAGCTTTGTCGCTGGAATGCAGCTCGCTATTCATTGCGTTTCCTCGCCGACTTGGTCAATTGTCATGTGATTTCAGCCAGCAGTTTATTGCTGCTACTAGATACCATGATAGATGTATCGAATGAGGATACTGTGCCACAAGTGCGTCGCGACTGGTTTGTCTTTGCCGTCCTCTCCACTCTGCCCTGGGTGGGCCGTGATCTCTACGAAAAGAAGGAATCTGCTTTGGAATCGCTGCTCATGCGCATTGAGGTCTATTTGAATAAACGCTCCAAGAAGCATCATAATGCATTGCGCGTATGGTCATCGGATGCCCCGCATCCACAGGAGGAATATTTGGATTGTTTGTGGGCACAAATACGCAAATTGCGTCAAGATAATTGGGCCGAGAAGCATATTCCACGGCCCTACCTCGTCTTTGATTCCATATTGTGCGAGGCCTTGCAGCATAATTTGCCACAGATTACGCCGCCGCCACATAACGATGCCTTTGAATATCCCATGCCCTGGGTAGTTTACCGCATGTTCGACTACACCGATTGCCCCGACGGACCCAATTTACCCGGTGCCCATTCGATTGAGCGTTTCCTAATTGAAGAACATTTGCATCATATCATTGAGACGCATCACCATGAACGCAAGGATTGTGCCGCCCAATTGTTGAATTTTCCCTATAAACATAAAATCCCCATGGAATATTGCATTGTGGAGGTAATCTTTGCCGAATTATTTCATATGCCCACGCCGCGCTACTTGGATATTTGTTATGGTTCGATTTTAATCGAGCTGTGCAAGTTGCAGCCAGGCACTTTGCCTCAGGTGTTGGCCCAGGCCACTGAAATTTTGTTTATGCGAATTGATTCCATGAATACTTCGTGTTTTGATCGTTTTGTCAATTGGTTCTCATATCATTTGAGTAATTTTAAATTTACCTGGTCCTGGGATGAATGGGACAGTTGCCTGCTCTTGGATGCTGAACATCCGCGTCCCAAATTCATACAAGAAGTTTTGCAAAAGTGCCTGCGGTGAGTCCTAAGATTATCCTATCATTATAAATTGCCTTTAATTGAATTCTGGCTTTTTCCAGTTTATCGTATCATCAACGTATTACCGAAATGATGCCCTCCACCTATGCCAAACTTATACCCATAACGCCAATACCCAATTATAAATACTCCAATGAGGAGGCTGGTGAGTTTCAACTACAATAAGTTTATTTTTTATATATAAATATGTGTATTTATTCATTTTGATTTATTGTTCCCAATCGGAACTAGTCGTCGCCTTTTATTAATTTGCTTAATTTAACTTCGTTCTCATTGTTATCATTATCATCCACAATTATGGGTATTTCCTCGCCATTTTCACCCACCTTGATGCTTACGGATTTGCTAACTGATTTTTGTGTCAATACTTCGAATATTTCCTCTGCTTCTTCTATAACTTTTGCTGGTTGCCTAGTTGTGGGCAAAAATGTCACTTCGTGACGCAAGCTTCCCTTGGGGTTGCTATCATTGGCAGATGATGAGCTGGTGCTGCTGCTTATTGTGGTAGAGTTATCACCACGTCGACGGTGTTTCCATTTGGCTAAAGGTGTCTCGGCAGTTGTCGTTGTTGTTGTTGTGGTCATCTTTGTGGTGCGATAACGGCTCAAGGCTCTTAATGGTGTAATATTTGTAGAAGTTGAAATAAAACTGGCTGTTGTGGGCTTAGCTGTTGTGCTTGTTGTAGTTGCCAACTCTGTTGTTGGCGGTGTCGGTGTTGTTGTGGTCTCCACATTATTTTGCTTTTGACTGCCAGCCAAACGTTGTTCTTCTTCTTCTTTATATAAAGGATCTGGTTCCGAATAACGATAAGTTGTCTCCTCCAACTGTTCGCTTTGTATAAAAGGCTTATTATTATCACCATTACCGCCAGCATAAATGAGCAGAGGAGGCAACTTGGCGGCTGTCTGTTTATATTTGGTGGCCTGGCCATAGGGCTGCGGAGTTATCTGAACCACCAAATCCTCATCGGGTACTTCGTTCTGCTCTAATGATTCCTCCAAATGAACCTGTTGTGGTGGCGTTGGTTTTGAATAAAAATGATGATGGAAATGATGTGTCACACCAGCTGCTGCTCCTGCTCCGCCTTCATGGCTTATCAACTCTTTGTTAAGTGTTGGAAAACGTTCGTTGTAAATTTGATAATTGGGACGAAAAGTTGTCGGCGTTGGAAAATTCTGTCTCAGGGCCAAATTGAAAATATTTGGAAATAATTGCACTTTGTTGTGAGCAGCTGTTGTCCCCTTAATATATTCACCAATATTTAGTGCCGATGGCGGTGGCGGTGGCTGAAATATGCCATGCATAAATGTGGCCTGGGGCGACTTGATATCGGAACGTCTATCGGCCAAGGCATCCTCATGTTCCCTATGATTAACCAAATGACCAAAACTTTGTGGATAATCCGATTCCTTTTGTATGAAACTCTGCCGTTTGTGTGGTCCTCTTTGCTGCTGCTGCTGCTGCTGCAAAGGCGTCACACTAAATCTCATCTCATAATGATAACGCAGGGATTTAATCGAGTTCGTTGCCTGATTACCATAATCATGATGACGTATTTTTTGTACTTGCCAAAGGGCCAAGATCAAATTGTAATCACAGGCTCCATAATAACCACAATTGCCCTCAACAAATCGATAGCTCCCATTATTTGGCAATTGTTCCAATCGGCCACTGGCCAAATTGATAATGTCACCAAAGCGTAAATTGGTCTGTTTTTTTTTATTTATTGGCTCATTCAAATCCGCGGCCGATACAAATGGAGATTGTAGAAACACATGATAATCATGCAATGAACTAGAAATTGAAAATTGGTATTTTTTGCTTCAAGGGTTTCTAATTTCCATTCATTACCTTAAATTACCCAAAGCTGCATCTTTGGCTGCATCCGTAAATAATGTCACATAAGTCACATGCTTCAAAGTCCTTTCCCAGGGACGCTGATACTCGATATTTAATCTTTGATCTGCATAATCCAATTGACTTTGATCTTCGGCATAGAAAATGCGTTTGCCATTGATCAATTGCCCTGATTTGGGTGTTAAAATCAAATCCTGTTGACTTACAATTGCCGAACCAGTTTGCTATGAAATAACAACAAGAAGTTGTCAAAATTTCAAAGGGGAAAAACACACACAATTTATTGAAAACTTACACAGAAAACAAATAAAATTATTAAACCGCAATATTTCAACAATTTCATGTTGAGAAAGACATAAAATAAACAAACAACAATACGAAAACACAAAAACAAAAAACAAATTACACGGCAAAATATTTAAAAATACTCTTGGGAAAATTCTTAAAAAAGTTCACTGTACAAAATATTTATTAATGAAAATTCTTGATAAAAGTCGCTGGCCTTAAGTTATTTTTGGCATATATTTTTGGGGCTTTTGTATTCTTTGGGTAAAAAATAAAAACCGCAATGGTTTGTTTTAAACGCGCTTGCAAACTCAACTGAAACGCATCCAAGTTGAGCTGACGCTAATAATCAGAAAACTATTCTCTGCCACTGACGACGGCAAGAGTTTTAAGACTATATTTTTTTGGTGGCGCTGCTGCTGCTGCTACTGCTGCTTTCATTGTGGCAACGAAGCGTCGCGGCAGGTTTCGCAATTTGCTGCCGCTTGGGGGGGGAGGAAACATTTTATGCAATCAATTTTTGCTTAGGGTGTCGTCCCCACTAACAACGTCCTCGTGATGGTTTGAACTCGTTTTCATTTTCCACCAAAATCAGATTATCATTTTGATTTTCTTTTGCTCGCTTGGCTGAAGTTCAAACGGTTGAACTTTTAGGCTTCCGGCTTCCATCTCTTTATTTGCTGTTGCCCTTGTCAAAGTTCTTTTTAACTTATTGATTGCAATCTTTTATTATTATTTAAAAAAAAAAAGGGTATTTTTCAATAAATCACAAGAGTCTTTTTTTTTACTTATGATCTTGACCGCCTCAGAGACGAGACAATGGTTTAAAAAGCCTGGGAAATTCTTCTTTCTTATTCTCTCTCTCTCCCTCTCTGTTTTTTGGATTATGTGTAGTTTCCGCATTGTAATTTTTATTTTCTGATTGACATAATCAAAAGTCATAAAATGCCTATAATTATTGTATGTTTGTAATGGGAAATTGGTTTTGTTTTGTTTTTTGTCTTTGTCTTTATTTTGCTTTGTTTTTTTCTGTGGATTTTTGCAGTAGTAGATTAGGAAATAGAAAAATACACACAGTTGCTTCGGTCCCGCTTGGTTCCACCTGGCAGACTCAATTCAATCCTCCCACAAAATGTGCACAGAAAGTGAAGCGATCATAAAAGCGCCAAAGCGAAAGTGTCAAAAAAATACAGCAAATTTAAATCTTCAACCAAACGTTTCAATTTAATTTGCTTGCCATCATTATTGTTATTGATTTGATTATTATTCATACTTGCAGCCAATTTACCCGGCACTGCAGTGGCTCATCAATTGGTTGTGGCCATACGCCAGAAGTGCACACCCGAGGAAGTCGTCAATATATTAAAGGATATTCCCAGCAATGGTTATAGCGGCGAGGAAATGTCTGATGGTTCTTTTAATGCCCTGAAAATTGATGTATTTGTACAGACGCTATTGAATTTGGGCTCGAAATCGTTTTCGCATAGTTTTGCGGCAATTTCCAAATTTCATGTAGTATTTCGAGTAAGTAATATTGAGAACTAGTTCCAATGAATCAAAGTTTAACAAAAATACTTTTAGTTAATAAAAAATGCATTAATTTAATTAAATTGAAACAAAGAAACTTATAAATGAAGAATGAAGAAATAAATGGTAATATTCAATAATTTTTATAATTTGTTACCAATTTTCTTGTTTATTTTCAGGCTCTGGCTGAAACAGAAGAAGCACAAATTTGTGTATTGCACAATATATTTGAATTGTGGTCATCGCATCAACAAATGATGGTCGTTTTAATTGATAAATTATTAAAATTACAAATTGTTGATTGCTCGGCAGTGGCCACTTGGATCTTTTCAAAGGAAATGACTGGTGAATTTACAAAAATGTATCTTTGGGAAATTTTACATTTGACCATTAAGAAAATGAATAAACATGTTATAAAATTGAGTAAGTAAATTGAATCTATTTATTAATATAAACAAGTATAATCAATTTGGTTTTGTTTTTTTTTGCCAGGCACCGAACTAAATGATGCCAAAGATAAATTATCCAAGGCAGATACATCGTCGAGTGATTCTGAGGAGGATAGCAGCTCGCATAAACGCAAAAAACCGATTACCCATGCCGACAAACCTTCTGAGGAGGTAAGTTTTAACCCCAATTGCGCAATTGAGTTGGAAAACCAACAAAGCAAATCAAAGCAAAGCATTTTGTAGTCTACGCTTCGTTGCACATTGGCACGCTTTTTACCAGAAGAAGAGGCTTTTTGAATATATTCTTAAAATTTGAATTGTTTTTTTTTTGCTTAGGTCGTGGAACGCATGGAGGAGAAACTTGAGGCGGCCAATGTCAATCAGAAGCGGTTGTTTTTGATTGTATTCCAACGCTTTATTATGATACTCTCTGAGCATTTATTGCGCTCCGATACAGATGGTCGTGATCCGGATACAGATTGGTATCGCTGGACCATTGGACGTTTACAGCAGGTTTTCCTTATGGTAAAAAATAATAATATCAATTGTCCCTCCATTAATATACTTATTTATATATATCTCTCTCTGTCTTTACAGCATCATGAACAAGTGCAAAAATATAGTAGCACTTTGGAAACTTTACTATTTACCTCAGATCTGGACACGCATATTTTGGAGGTATTTCAACAGTTTGTCGCACTGAGAGCTTAAAAAGTTTTCAACAACAACAATTGACGCAACAGAGAAGGAGGAAAAAGGAAAGTCAACCGAATAAAAACAGACTTGAAATTCTTAATTTTATATTGTAAACAAATAAATAAATAATTCACAAAAAGTGTATGAGTAAAAGAAACACAAAATTCAATTTCAATTGCTGCTGATAATTTGTTTTTTTTTTTTTAGCAAAAAGGCCACTCTTGAGTAAATTCAATTACAGGACAGGATTTAAAACAAAATTTGTATTTGTATATTTTTAAATTTGGTTTTCTACATATATTTTGAGAACGGCATCAGATACTGAAATATAAAACGTATTTTCAGACTCGTCTGAATTTTACCTTTCGTATGATATGCCATTTGTCCATGGTGGTGCATTTTTTTCAAATGACGAAAATTGCAAATTTTTTTAAAGTTATTTTTGGAGTATAACAGTTTCTAGCATATATTTCAAAAACCTTTGTAGTAACTGAAATATATTTGGCATATCCTGATTCGCCTAAAAAATTCCCTTTCGTTTGATATGCCATTCGTCCTTGAGATCCTTTTTTTCTAGCTAAATTTAGCTAGTTTTACGTTTTTTTTCCTAAATTTGTTTTTGTTGTTTTTCATACGAAAAAAATGGTCGGATGTGAACAAGTGGCATATTAAACGAAAGGACATGTTCAGACGAATCAAAATATGTCATTTATATTCCTGTATCTCAAGCGGTTTCCAAGATATATGTTAAAAACTGTTGCGCCCAAAAAAAATCATTACAACTGACTGCAAAATTTGATGATCTTGCAAAACTGCACCAATATGGACAAATGACATATCAAACGAAAGAGGACGTCGAGTAGAATCGAGGAATCTAAAAAATTCAATTTTAATTGCTGCTATTAATTTGTTTATTTCTTTTGTTTTGTTATTTTTGTAATGTAAATATATATATATATATATATATATGTACAATATATATATATTTATGTAAAAATATATATGCAGGTATGTTTGTTGATTCAGGTTAAATTGCTTTTGGCATCTGTTTTAATTGGCTCTTAGTTTTTCGTTGTTGTCATCATCGATCATTTCATTTAGGAGGAAGTTCTTGGCTGACTGGGCACATATTTCTCCGAGGGTTGATATTGCCATTGGGCACAAATGGCCTCCTGTTCGGTTTGATTATAGCCAGCTCTAAATCAAAGAAAACATATATAAAAAAATAAAAATATTTAAAAGGTGCATCAAAAACCAATTTGTATTCAAAATTTGATGTCTTGGTTAGGTTCAAAAAACTTGTTTTTTTCTTGTCTCATATATAATTCAGAGCATGCAATGCATTTTATTGGCAAAACAAACAAAAAAATACTTAAAATAATAATAAAAAAAACAAAACAATTTACAACATGCAAATGAATTTACTCTCCAGGAACTGCAATTGTAAAATTAAACAAATTATTGTATACATCAGTTTTGTTGCTTGACTATTTCGATTGGATGATGACTAATGATTCTAAAGCTAATAATACACAAAAAAAACAGTCTTCTAGCTGGTTTAACTTCAACCCAAACCCATCCAATTAATAATGATAACTAATAGAAATTGTAATTATAATTGGATTCTTGATTCCATCCACCACCATTATCATTTCTATTCCAGTCCCAAGATGGTCTCTCATAATAATAACCAGAACTCCAGGATCTTGGCGGATAGTTTCTAGGTGGTGGCGGGGCCTCACGACTAACGGGGGCATTGATGCTGTCCCAAACAACTCGGGGTCTTTGGACAACTTCTCTCAAAATGTTAACAGCCGCCAGACCCACACTGGCCAATTTGACGCCAGCTCTACGGAAATTCTGCTTAAAATTGGCCAGCACTGGGCCTGGCGACAAAGCTCTGCCAAAGCCAAAGCCGTCCTGGGGATGGCTTAAGATCTTGGCTATTAAATTGCCCGCATCCGGTGGCACATACAAGTCAGCCATTTGATATTCAATGGGGCAATGATTGCTGCGATAAAAGAAATCCTCAAACCTCTGATGGGCCGAGCAGGGACTCCGCTCCTGAAAGCAGGTCACTTGCACCACATTGTAGAAAATGGCACCCAAAGTGTTGGCCGTCTCCGTGTTGGCTGCCTGCAAGCAGCGCCGGAACCGAGCATCGCAATCGCAGTGAGAACGAGTAAAAGTACCACGATTGCACAGACCACGTCGACATTCGCCCACATTGAGCACATCCGGGCACATGTCATGCTCCCGACAGCACCGATCCTCACGCACATGAGTACCCAGATCATCATAGCTGAGGGCTGCAGTGCCTGGGCCACACCATTTGGTGCCCGGATAAATGAAACCTAAGCCGCCACGAAATTCAGGGCCATACGAACCCTGATTGCGGCATACTTCCTCCAATTCCATGACAGATTCACGTGGCACTTGCCGTATGCGTCGCGGATCCGACTGCAACAACATGCGCTGTATATCGCCACTATCAAACAAATGAAGAATAAGCCAAGTGAAACAAATTAGATTTGATTCACTTACCGATCCGTATGCATTTTACAAAATGGATGACGCGAGGATAACTCCACCATTACGGTCATAGTCATGTCCGATATAAGTACTGCCGAACCGGAGCTATGAGGCACCACCTGGGCCAGCAGCAGCAAAGCCAGGCCAAGTAGAAGCAACTGCAGCTTCATTTTTGAGGGGCAGGTGTAATAAATCTGAAAGGAAATTAATAGATTAATTAGAAATGTTTACAAAAAAAAAATAGCAGGCAAACAGAAGTTGGTAAAAGGCAACGAAAGTACCAATTTTATTTCAATTTGTGTTTTGACTTAGCTATCCTATTTTGTCCCTTTCCAAGAATAATACACACAGTTGATAATCGAAGATTAATTTCTTGTTGAAAAATACCAGGTAAACAGAAGTTGGAAAAAAGCCAACTGAAATAAAATTTTATAAATTATTGCATTTTATTTTATACATCCTTTATCATTTAATATTCTTTGTCCCTCTCGAAAAAATTCATAGTTGGTGACAAAAATAAAAAGAAAATCAATTCAAAAGTCAAATCAAATAAAAAGTATCAGGTAAGCAGAACTTAAAAGTAGACGGCATTGTTTTGAAATTTAACAAAAATTGGAATTAAATTGATAAAATTCAAATGAAATTCGAATTCAAAAATAAATTCAGTAAAGATATTGTTAAAAATTGATTCAATTAAATCAGAAAAATTAGGGCTGTTAAAAATAAAATTATTTTGAATTTAAAATGAAAATCTTAAAGCGAAAGTTTCACTCAAAAGAGTTTTTACTCTTTCTTTTTCTCTTTCTTTCTGTTTGCGCTGTCCATAGCCATGACCCTCACTGAGAAGGCAGAAATATGCAATGACTTCCACGAAAGAGAGGAAAAAGCCAAAAATGAAATAAATAAAAAAACCGAAACAAAATAACCAAAAATCGCATCGATCATTATTATTGTTGGTATGGCCCCGCGACCTGCCACAACAAAGTAATCAATTTGAGAGTATTTAAATAAATGAACCGAATTTTGGGGTGTAGTTGCATGTTTTGGGCATTGAACTTTCAAGTTACTTATTAAAAAATTGACAAGCATTCGAAATCTTTCAAATCTTGGCTGGATATTCCATTGTCTTTTTGGGGGGCAGAGTAGTGCGGGTGTTTATCCATTATCACCATCATCATAATCATCATTATCATTGCCATGCTTTTTGTTGTTGTTATTTTTTGTTACCAATTCTATTTGGCCAACATATTTCTTGGTTTATGGCTTGCCAAGCTCTCAGCTTGTTGAAAGGTGAAGGTCAAATAATGAAGCTTTCGTTGCTGCCGCCGCCGCCGCTGCTGCTGCTGCTCAGACTGAAAGACCGTTAACTGTTGTCGTTGTAGTTGTTGTTGCTGTCGACAAACTACTGGTCTTTTGAGGTTGCGTTTGTTTTTTATTTTTGTTTTCTGTTTTTTCGATGGGGGCGGCAACGTCAGCAGCTTGTCAAGTTTTCATCAAGTCTATTCAATTTAATTAACAATTAAAAACAACAACAACAACAGCCAATGATTATCCAACAACGTTTCACATTTATGAGCATTTAAAAAAAAAGTGTATTTATTTTTTGCGAATTGGCCAATTGGTTAAATTTTGTTGTTGTTGCCTCTCAATGACAATTGAGAAAAGCCTACGAATAAAATTTCTTTTATTTTAAATAGTCTGAAAATAATTATTTTCTTTTATTTGTGTTTATATTTCTATTTATAAAAATTATATAAATAAATTTGTTTTCTTTTTCCTATTGAACACAACAATATTAAAAATAATATACCTAGACATATAAAAAAAAAATAAAAAAACGAGTGGATAAGAAATAGCTTTTCTTTTTTCTGTTTAACTAATTTATTATTATTTGAATTGTTTTTTTTAGTGGGCTCAGCCAAAAAAAAAACAAATAACAGTCAAGTCATCGTAGACAAGAAATTTATTTGTTTATACTTTTTTCAATAAAAAGTATATTCATTTTGTGAAAAAGCTTGTAACACATGGAAGGATTGCAGGATAGAGAAATACAATCTAAAAACAACAAATATTTTCAGCTAGAAAAAAAGGACCTACAAGGAAAACCAGGAGGTGCCAAATATGTTTCAGTAACTAAAGGGGTTCTTGAAATATATGCTAAAAACTGTTATACCCCAAAAAACCTTTGAAAAAATATTGCAATTTTCGTCATTTGAAAAAAATGCACCAATATGGACAAATGGCATATCAAACAAAAGGTAAAATTGAGACGAGTCAGAAAATACGTTTAATATTTCAGAATCTGACGCCGTTCTCAAAATATATGTAGAAAACCAAATTTAAAAATATACAAATACAAATTTTGTTTTAAATCTAGGCGGTGTCATGTTTGTCCTTATTTCAAACTCTCATTCCTTCCATACTGTAATTGAAAAAAGTGTATATAAACTTCGACGCCTCGAAGTTCACTTTCCTTCTTATTTTTATTTTTATTTTTTCTTTTCTTGTAATTTACGTTGTTCCAATATATTAATTCCAAAGTGTAAGCAACAACAAAGAAAATTGTCAGTGTTTTTGTTTTAAAGAAGAATTTAAAAAAAAAACATAGACAACTATTTATAACTGTTTCCTCCCTGCCAACACCTTCTCCCCCGCATTGCCCACATATGTCAAAGAAAGAAGGTGACATTTTTTAAATAAATCTATGAAACATATGTCAAACAAATGTTAAATATACGTGAAACCTAAAACTTATGACCTACAAGATCAAAGATTATCAATTACCCATGGATGGATGGATTATTATTTGCCAATGTCAGCTTAAAAAAAAAAGAATCGTAGAATCGTGCACTCAATCAATCTTAATCCAACTTTCAATATTCTTTAAGAAAAAAAAAGCCAATAACAATAATAAGATTAGGTCAATAAACAAAACATAATATTCAATTTAAATTTTTCAAGCCCAAAAAGCCTCTCGGTTTTGTTTTAGTCTTTTTTATTATTTTGGGGGGCATATTTTTGTTGATTTGAATTTGATTATTATTATGATATGATTATTGTTATTGTTTTTCTTTTTTTTGCATTGCCAATTTTTTTTTTTTTTAAATTTATTTTGTGCGACGTCATTCGCATAATTTTCAATGTCATGTCAATAAAATCTATTGTAGATTTTTGTATTTCATTTTATTTTTAACTTTTACATACTCAAACTCGAACTGAAATCAAAAATTTGCGTACCGTTTTGTCAAGTACATTGACCGCAGCAAATCCAAAAGAGAAGCCATCAACCAAAAACAACGTAAGTACAAATAGTTCAAAAAGATCCCAGAGCTCATATTTTTTTATTGGCTTCAAAATTGTTTAATTTGATATGCTTAGAATCTGTCTAGTTTATGGTTTTGTTTTTTTTTCTTTTTTTTTAAGCACCGATAGTATGAATGTACAGTGAGCATTGAATATAAATAATATGATTTAAATAATTTCAGCTTTGGATTATAACAATAACTTTTTTAAGAATTTTCATGAAATAATTTAAAATTGTGGGTTTTAATTTATTTCATAGATTTACATTCGACTTAAAGTTTTAAAATTTAATTCTAAGCTGTGGTTTACAATAATAATTTATTTTAAAGAAAAGTTGGCTTTAATTATTTATTTAGATTTACAGCTTCAAAATTTAATTCTAAACTTTTTTATTTTTTCCATTTAAAGCTTTCACAATTTAATTCTAAACTTTGATCCACTATATTAACTTGTTTTTTAAAAACTTCAAATATGAATTTAATACGAATTTCTTTGCTCATTTTGTGAAATTGTTTGTATTTGCTGGAATGCGTTATTAATTTGAAATTCCATTAGCAGGTTAGCACAAAACATTTTAAACTTAGACTTGAACTTATTAGCCCGCCAGGGTTCAAGCAGGTTAAAAATCAAGAAGAAACTAACTAAAATAAACTAAACAAATCATTTAATATTGGACTAAAAAAAAATGCCATCAATCAAATTGAAGACATGCAACTCTTTTTGACTTTGAAAAAAAAATGCAACCAACAATGAAGTTGTCTTTTTTTTCTCTCTGTTTTTGTTTCCGTTTCTGCTGTTCCTGCCCCTTGAAATTTGAAAACTTGAAAACTTACAATAAATTTTGGAACCCTTCACTTTGTTGGGGCAGAGTCATTTACCTGAATTTACTTGGATGCGACAAGAAACTGGTTTCAAAATTCACACAGCCTCCAATATACAATTTAACTTGAAGCGTTGTTGTTGTTTAGTGGATACATTTACACATATTTGTGGTGGCTACTGTTGATTTGTTTATTTCTTGTTGTATGTTAGTCACTTTCAATGCCATGAGGGACACAACAAGCTTCCCCCGCCCTCGCCATTGCCATTTGTCGTCTGAGTATGAGATTCTACCACAGCTAAATTTTTATATTTTTAAATTGTTACTACGTGATTACATTAAAAACTTATCATTTGTAATTGCTTTTCAAGTGCGAATGGCCAAAGATAATCTTAATGGTTTGATGAAGAGGAAGGAGAGCAGCCAAAAGGTAAAGGTTTTATTTATTTTTTTTTTTTATTTCATAGCAGAATTTTCAATATCCAACAAATATTGGGGTCAAGTTCAAGTTTGTAATCTTGAAACAATTACCAGGTCAAGGCAAGGACAAGGACTTGAAGCTGCAGGAGTTGCTGACAAGGTCTTCTCAGGCATAAATAAAAATAAACAAACAACCAAACAGAGAAAGATTCATTTTAAGGCTTGAAAAAAGAATTAATTACGACTTTATGGAATACAGAAAAATCCAAAAAATGTTATCTTAAAAAAATTTTTGGAACATTTCTTAAATCTCTTTAATATTCCTGTGATATTTTTTAGTTAATTTGCTCTAATTTTAAATGAAATCCAGCAATTTTATTTTGATGCCAAAATGGTTAAATATTTTCAATTAATTTTTGAGCCTGCAAAAAATAAACAGAGCTGCTGCTTTGTGTGGCAAAGACAGCTTACAAAGACGAAGTGCTAATTAGGAATGGCCCCCAATTTAGGGAGAGTGCTTTTTTTTTTATCAGTTTTTGACCTTAGAAATAAATTTCCTAGTTGAGCAATTGTCTTGTTTACTTCTATTTATTATAGAATGTTCAGTAACCTTTACTATTGTTAAGTATTTGTTGTTAAATAAATCTCACACCCTAAATTCCTAAGACACAATAACAATATTTGTATATTTGTTGTTTAAGTAAAGTTCTGTACAGAGTGCGAAAAACAGAATCTTATTTAAATATTTGATATACATTTTAGTATTTTGGTCATCATCAATTTGCTTAACTTTTGTATGTTTAAATGAATATATGTATTTGGACAAGTGTTTATTATATCGAGGATTCAAGGTAGAGAGACAGAGAAAGAGAGAGAGAGGCAGAACTGGTCTCTCGTCCTCTTTCTTTTGCTACTTCTTTTTTGATTTGATTTTTGTCGGCGCGGCCCTTTTGAAGCCACTTGACATTTAGCCGACTTTTTTTTTCCTTTTTTTTTGCCTGTGGCCTTCACCGCACCTTCGTGTGCAATGACCTTCAAAAGGCAACAACAGCAGCAATAAAAACAAAATCTTCAACAGCAAGGACAACAACAACAGAGAGCGAGAGAGAGAGATAAAGAGAGCAAATAATATTGCTTAAAAAGGGCCCCGTTATCCCAAATTCCATTTTCATACACACATTTTTTTCCGGTTTGTAGAACTTTACCTTTCGTTAATTTAGCTAAATCCAAATAATTTTTGTAGTTGGTAATTCAATTTAAATCACAAGTAAATTAATGAAAAAAAAGTGTATTTATTGCCAGGATATTTTTTGTTATTCGCTATACACGGCGGCGTTTATTAATATTATTGGAAATTGGAAGCGAAATTAGAATTACCGTTTGTTATTATATGATTACCGTTTCGTTACCGATGCTCTTCACATAACAAAACATATCCGCAACGCGTTTGCGGCGCGACTGAACTTGATTCTGGCGCCGAACGTTGTTAAACTTGGACTTGGCCAAAAACAGAAAAGAAAAAAAAAATTAAAACATACAAAAAACAACAACAGAAAAATCTTACAGACTAACACCAACGCTGCTGCTGCTATCTCTGCCGCCGCAGCTGCTGTCGCTGCCAATCGAATAAGCGCAGCGGAAAGTAAAGTGCAAAAAAAAAATAAATAAAAAACACAGAGCCGTGTAACCCTCTAAAGCTTGGAAATTTTGTTGAGCAAAATAAAAAAGAAAACAATTTATAGTTTTCTAAATTCATTTTCACAAGAAAAAATTTATTTTATTGACCTAGAAAATATCAAGGCCTTTTCCTCATCGTTTTTTTTTATGTAACAGTTCTAAGCAATTCTTGTTACCTTTTACATAATAAGTATATTCATTTTTTCACAAAGCTTGTAACACAGAATATTTAGAATAACATTTTTTTTCAAAATTTATAGACAAAAAGGACCAACAGGATGTTGTCAAATTTCAAAATGAAAATTTAAAAAAGTGTTTTAAAGTTTTGTATTTGAGCAGCAACAATTATAATTGGCACCTAAAAGTATGCTACGATAGAGTTAATTGTACGAATTAAATGTGTAAATTTGGCTTTCTGCAAATATTTAAAGAACTGGCAACGAAAAAAAAATAAAAATTATATTTCTTGGCTCTAATCGACAGCCTCTTTCATTTGATATGCCATTTGTCCAAATTGATGCAGTTTTGCAAAATCTTCAAATTTTGCAGTCACTTGTAATGATTTTTTTTTGGCGCAACCGTTTTTAACATATATCTTGGAAACCGCTTGAGATACATCAATATAAATGACATATTTTGATTCGTCTGAACATGTCCTTTCGTTTGATATGCCGCTTGTTTACATCCGACCATTTTTTTCGTATGAAAAACAACAAAAACAAATTTAGGAAAAAAAACCTAAAGCTAGCTAAATTTAGCTAAAAAAAAAAGGATCTCAAGGACGAATGGCATATCAAACGAAAGAGAATATTCAGGCGAATCAGGATATGCCAAATATATTTCAGTTACTACAAAGGTTCTTGAAATATATGCTAGAAACTGTTATACTCCAAAAATAACTTTAAAAAAATTTGCAATTTTCGTCATTTGAAAAAAATGCACCAATATGGACAAAAGGCATATCAAACGAAAGGTAAAATTCAGACGAGTCTGAAAATACGTTTTATATTTCAGTATCTGACGCCGTTCTCAAAATATATGTAGAAAACCAAATTTAAAAATATACAAATACAAATTTTGTTTTAAATGTAGGCGGTGTCCTGTTCGTCCTTTTTGCACATATAGCATTTCATTTGAAAGGTAATTGAATGTCGATTACACAAAAAATACTATTTTAAATTTATCTTGAAAAGTTTAGGAGATATTCAGAACTCTTATAGCTCCCACACTGTAATTGAAAAAAGTATGTTAACTTCGGTGCCCCGAAATTAGCTTTTCTCCAGAGTTTTTTTTTTTGCTTTTCTTAGTTCTAAGTTGATTTCACTTGATGTGCCACTTTGAGTACAAGAAGGTTAACTCAAAGCTTTGCTTCCTGCAAAAAAAAACAAATTTGGCAAGCACCTAAAAAGCTTACGCGATGTAACTGTTTCACTCCCACAAAAGCTTAGCAGGTACTGTGGAAGAGAATTGCTTTTTATTACTCAAAAAAACAGTACATATTCAAGCAAATTTCAAATATTTCAGATTTTTAATATATTTTTTGTATTTTAAATTATAAAATTGCAAATGTGTGTGTATTTTTCATGTTAAGTGTACAAAAAGCTGAACACAAAAAAAATACAAGTATAATTAAAAGTTAAAAAAAAAAAAAATAATAATAAAATAATAACATTATTAATTTAATATTAATAATTTTAGTTACAAATAAAAAAAATACATATTTATATATATAAGTATTAATTAATTTAGACTTTTCTTTAAGTTATGTTTTTCAGTTCTTGGTTTTTCATGAATTTTCATAAATTTCCCTTTTTTTCCAATTGTTTTTTTTTCTTGGTTAGCCTAGGAACAGTTTTAAAACAATTTCTTGTTTTTTGTTTTGTTTCTTTCTTTTTGGTTTGGGCGCTGGCTAAGGTTTTGTAAGCATTGCCACAGTTTGAAGACAACTGTGCAGCGTCTTAGCCTACTACATAAATACCTATATATATTTTTTTTTGTTATAGATGAGTAGATATTATGAATTTATATATGCCTGTGTGTGTGTTGTTGTTTGCATGACCCCAAAATATATATATTTCTTAATGTTAAGCTTTTCAAATTGGTAAATTAATTAATTGGTACAATTTTCATTTTGTTGTGTGTGTTGGTTTTTCTTTCTTTGCCTTTGGCGCATTTGTTTCGTGGTTTTTCCCTATTTTTATACTCAGTTCATTTCGCCCTAAACACTTATCGTATATTGGCAAATAGATTCAAAACCGATTTGTTTTCCTTTTGGCTGCGTGCCTTGCTAAATACATTCCAGAAACGTAGAGTCTCATCCCCGGCACCGGTAACAATCGCCTCACCATCGGGACTAAGGGCCAAATAAAGCACACGATACGAATGACCCGTCAGCTTGGCCACCTGGGTGAGCGAGGGGTATTTCCACACCAGAATTTGATTCTGCGAATAGCCATGGGTGGAGACCAGCTCCGACGAGTGTTTCGACCAAGCCAAATTGCACACTTGCGAGCCAGTGTCCACGCACTGCATGGGCTGGCCGGTCAACGTGTTCCAGAAGCGTATGCAACGGTCGGCTGTGCCCCCGCCACTGGCCAACAGGCCGTGGTGATGCGGCGACCAGGCTATGGCCTTCACAGCAGCCATGTGCTCGGTGTAGGACTGTACTGGATTCACTGTGTGCTGATTCCATACATACAGGCGATTGTCGTTGCCACCGCTGGCCAAATATTGATTGTCCGGTGACCATTTGAGGCCACAGACCTCTTGCCGATGTCCAGCTAAACGGCGCTCTGATTGCACGGGCGGTGTACGTGTATCTCGCTGTATTATCCAACGATCCCGTGACCCACTGGACAGAATGTCACTGTTCCAGGCCAAGGCGCCCACACGGGCCGAATGACCATTCAATTTATTAATCTATATTTATTCAACGGAAAGAAAAGGCATAAGTAAAGGAAAGTGTCAATATTATATCAAATATTTCACCTGTTTATTGGCTGCCACATCCCAAACAGTCACATAGCCATGGTGAGTGCCCACGGCCACAGTATTTCCACGCTCATTCCAAGACACAGAGGTAACCGTATTCGCATCTGGACTGAGATCACACAGACGCGTCACCTTGTTTTCAATTAAGATAAAATTGAGTTTAGCTTTCTATTGCCATTAAAGTTAAGCGCTTTTCTTGTATTACCTGACTGGTGCAAGCACTCCACAAATACACACAACTGCCCAGGCCCACCGCCAGGACATTTTGCGATGACCAATCCACTAAATTTAAATAGAAATCATCTTGCAATTCTGGCGCATCGAGTACTTTAAATGGTATGCGTGAGATCTTCCTTGTGGCCTTTCTAGGGGAGCGCAACAGTTTTTGACTTTTCGCACTCACCGGCGACAAGGAATATGGACATTCACCATTATAGTCCTGTAAAGAAAAATGAAAAACAAAAGGTATATCATTAAATTTCGGGCTTGAAATAATACCAACTTGAATAAACAATTTTAGTTTGATTTTTTCAGATTCAAATAATTTGTAGTACGATTTTATTTTTGATTTTTTGGGTTCAATTGATTTAAATTTGATATTCCCTTTGACTTTTTTGGCTTAAATGATTTAAATTTAATTTTTTTTTAATTTATGCACTTTAATAATTTTATTTTGATTTTTTCTTGGATTTTTCAGGTCTAAATGATTTAAGTCTAATTTTATTTTTGATGTTTGGGCTTCAAATAATTTTTAATTCGATTTTAACTAGAATTTGAGTGTGTATTTTTTTCTTTTAATAAAAACTCTTGTAGTTTAGTTTAGTTTTTTTCTTTACTTTTAAGTTTGCTAGCCCATTTGATTGTACTTGACGGCAATTAACATGACCATGCTAAAAACTGCCGAATCGTTCCCCGACCCCTTTCCAATTTCCAAATACATCTTACCAAAAAAAAAACAACCTCTGTTTATATTGATAGATTGTTCAATTGTTTTTTTTCTATTTTTTTGGTTAACATTTTGGCACGCACTTTTTTGACTGCCGGGCTTTGTGTTTTAATTTGTTTTGTGCGTTTTGCATTTGCATTTCAAATTGAAAGCAAAAAAAAGGAGATTGACCAAAGTGTGTTAAACATATGCGCGTAAGTAATTCACACCAAAAATAAAAATAAAACAAAAAGTTTACGCAATTTTTCAATTACAAAAACAAAAAAAATGTTTGTTTCAATTTCTGTCTGAGATAAGCGAAAAAAGCAAGTGAAAAAACTATCATCATCATCATCAACCCAAAGAAGCAACTGTACTTGAATTGTTTTATTCCAGACATTTCGCTCTCTCCCTTCGTTTGCTCTTCCTTCTTTCGCTCTCTTTAATTGCATTAACACTCGAAAATTAAATTCAATTAACAGAGACTCTCAACTGAATATGTCGTCATCTATTTATGTGTAAAGCTTATATTTTTTTTCCTTCTAACTTGTAACTGCTTGTTTTTTTATGACCTAAACTTGTAAGGTTAGAGAGAGACTCGAAAAGAGCATGTTTTCCTTCCTGGCTTTTTCGTAGAGTATTTTAATGGTCAGTTAACACGTCTCGCCAGTCATTCAACCAAAGAAATCCAAATCACAGTCTCTCAATTGTTCGTTCTTTCTGGGAATGGGAAGTCAAAGCATAACCACAAAACCACGATAAAAATAACAACAAAAAATAGTTGGAATGCCCATAAAAATAACAAAAAAAAAAAGCAATTACATTTAAATGTGACTCGACTCAATTTTTTCTATCGATAAAAGGTGGCTTTTTTAAGCCTATTAGAAATTCAAAAAAAATGAGATTAAATTTTTGGCTTTTCGTGAGAGGTGCGAATAAATAATTATATTGTATTACCAAGCTTTTCTTTAACAATTCCGCTTGAGTTGTTTTTATGTTTTTTTTTTCATTTTTATTTCGTGGGCGGCGCTTTTGAATTGTCTTATAAACGCCAAAAAACAAACACAAATAAACAGCCAATCAGTCTTACCAAACAGCAGAACAGAAAGAACGAAACAACCTGTTGCCAATAGCAGAAAAAAAAACAAGTTAGACTCTCTTAAAATTTATCTCGAGTTTATTTTTAAATTAATGCTAAGCAGCTTAGTCTGCTGCATAAATTAAAAAAACGAAAGCCTAATAAAACAAATACAAAAACCAAGTTTTATTTTGTTTTTTTTTTCAGGTCTTTGGTCTTTCAAATATATTTTTAACAGGTGAAATGAAATTGAATCAGAGGCAAACACACGCAAATGTTTTCAAAAATTTATTAATTTACAACATTTCGTTGTAATATTTGACTGACTTGTCTGGCATTCTTTTTTTGATTATTATTTATGACAGAAATTAAATTATTGCCAAAGAATCTAAAATTCAGTTAATTATAAATGCGTGAGTTAGATGAATTATCATAGAAATGTTTATTAAATATCACAAAGTTTGCCCATTATTCAAAAAGTAAACATCATTCGAGTGACCACAAATTTGCCCTCATTAAAATCTGAGAAGTAAACTTTACGTTTCTTCTTCTTCTTTATTTTTGGCGAAAGCCTAAGGCTTAAAAGGGGAAAAGTCGCGCTCCGTGCGGATCGCACGACTTTTAAATACCCTGTACGCCTCTGTGTGGTGCCTCAACACAGGCATGGGCAACAAGCACAGTGCAAATG
>JAWNPY010000142.1:0-45179 GCA_035078625.1 Scaptodrosophila scaptomyzoidea
ATATAATATAATATAATATAATATAATATAATATAATATAATATAATATAATATAATATAATATAATATTATATACATAAATAAGTAGATAGTAATGCTATCCTATGGGAGAAATTTAATATATTTTGAAAAATTCATCCGGGGTAATAGAAATTAGGTTAGATTTTTTTTTTGGTGCGCTACCCAAAATCTATAAAAAATCAGTTTTTTTTTTTTGATTTGATATTTTAAAAAGAATTTATAAAAGAAAGCTTTAAACAAAATTTGTATAAATTGAAGCGATCGATTTTAACTACTGGTCGAAATTGACATAGTCACATTTACTTACCCTTGATTCTTCGGCGAGCATTGCATTCATATCCTGATCTGATATGGGCGGCATATCGCGTATATCCCTATAATAGCGATCTACCCACTTGCGATACTCAGGAATATCTTTAGCATACAAAAGTTTTGAGCTTGGTGAATCCTTGCCTATGAAATCAAATAAAAACAATAAGATTAAATAGTTGATTAAATTTACCAAACATTTGATGTGGATGCAACCCAACTTACCCAACCGGTGATCAGATGTTGAACAGGAATCCATAAAAGTTTGAGCCACAACTGACAGGCAAGAGTCGACAATATTTGATTTGTGTATGTCAAATACAAAATTGGGATTCTTAATTAAGTTTACCCAAAAGCTGTAGCAAAAAATTAACAATCAAATAATTATTAAATTAAAAACTATTATTAATTAAATTTACCGTAGTGGCAAACTATTGCTTTTCCAAGTATGTACAACTTCGGGATCTGTGATACCATGCAAGAGCGCCTGATCGTCCAAAAAGTCAAACATGTATTTAATTGCCAATGGCAGAGCTGAACCACGATGAGCAGTGCTAAATATTGTTTCAAATAGATCATCTACAAATTTTTGTAATGTTCCCTTAGTAGCTAAAAGCCTTGTTAAATAGATTTCTGATACTAATTTGTTTACGCGTTCTCCCTCTTTTTGTATATCACTATCATGGTGCTTTACCAAATGCCAATACTTCAGTCCACTTTCGTGCATATCAATGTTTAAGGGGCTGCCAGCACGGCTAAATGATGTTGGCGATGATGAAGTATATTTTGAGATATTCAAAGTTTCATATCTGTTAAAAAAAAAAAAACAAAAATAAACAAACAAACCAAAGAATATTGAAGTGTTAATAATAAAGTGGAAATACCAACTTACTTGTGAGATTTTTCATTCTTATCCGACAAAATGCTGAAGTTGTATATAGAGCTTTGCTTAGGTACTAAGCTTAGTCCAGCTCCATCGGGTACATTATAGTGATGTAAAGTATTTAGTTTTTTCCATTCACTCTCGGTTTTTGAGGTCGCGTCTTCATCATATAGAATAACACGTCCTGTTGCTCCTGTTCGCCACTCTGATATTTCAAATAAAATCAAAAATCAATATTTTAATTAGTAGGTAACTAAATAGTACAACTTTATAACTTTTATTCAAGTCTTTTATAAATATATATTAAAAAAATAATAATTTTGAGGTACAATAAATGCCAAATTGCTTCAGCTTTAAATTGTTTATTTGTTATCCCGCATTTCTTTATAAAACAAAGCCTTTTTTGTGTCCTTTTTTTATAATATAATATAAAAATGCTCACAAAAACATAACTTGTAAAAACAACCAAGTCTCGCACAACAACACAAAAAGTTATGAGATCCATGTAATACCAAGTCGGTTAGTTTATGATTTAAAAAAAAAAAGATGGACTTGGCCTAAATTTCAAGCTTCTAGTTTTATGCTAAGCGAAAATATGGGGGGGTCGAAAATGGTCTGAATTGCTTTCAGAAAAGGATGGTAGGCCGTGCCGCTCGACTTGGCGGGGGCAATACCGTGCCCCCAGATAATTGAAAGGAGAAAAAAATTAAAGCAGGAAAAAGAAAGAGAGAAAATTTGTATTACAAAATTAAGTTTATAGTTCGCTTTCGTGAACTAAGTCTGTCGTTCAGTTAGAGAAATAGTTCGTTTTAATTTACGCGTTCACGAAATATTTAGGACGCTACTAAACAAAAAAAACATGTCCCTATTAAGAGCGAATTACTCACCTAAATCCAAGTCATCCTTTCGAGGCCGTTGGCTGGATGGTATATTTTTGTAAATAGTTTCCAAACATTTCTCTTTAACTTGGCCAATTGTATCGCAGTCCAATACTTTGACCGAAATATTTTCGGTGTGAGAGGGCATCATGTCCAGATTATTGCAAAATATGGGCTGCTGGATAATGCTGGCATAAACAGTCATAGGTCGGAATTCAATAGATTGACGTATAAGTTTCTCTTCGCTCAGGGAGTAGCGAGCCTCGTGAGTGCAGGCATCAACAGGACCCTTGTCAACTTGACCTTTGACAGCACGGAACAACATATACAAAGGGTCGCCAGCGCACTCTTTGAGAAATTTATATAAGAGGAATGTAAACCAGGCGCTCAACATTTTTTCAGCGACACTTTCGGTACGGCGCAGCAGTAATTTGGGATGACTTTTTCCCTCAATACATTTCTCAATAAGATCACCCAAAAGGGTTTTTAAAATGTCCGTGCAATATTCTAATTTCGATTGCAATGTAACCATTATTAGCGAGGCGACATTGACTCGCTCACGCATAGAAAAATAGCGATTTGATTCCAAAGTACGTATAAAAAGCAATAGAAATGTTTTGTTCATAATCAACTGTCCAAATAAACGTAGACCTTTTTCTTTTCGCAACAATTCTGGCCTTTCCCACTGCAAGACAATGTGATCTTTTTCATTGGGGAATAGAATTTTCATTGCATATGATTGGTAATCCAAAAATGGTATGCCTCCCGATGTCAGATCTCCAGTTAAATCAGTCATTTCGGTTTGAAGTTCAGCAAAGGCTTCCTTGCATTCAGCAGCCACACGCAGCTCCAAAATATCCATTTGTTCTTGCATATTACGTAAAACTCGATTCGATTCCGAACTTTTCTTTTTATATGCCACTAGCAAGGCCACAAAGATTAGTAACAAAACAACAATGCTAGCAATTACAGCAAATACAACATTTTCACCCCAATCCAAAATGATGTTTGATGATTCATAGCTCAAAATGCCAATACGATATTCTAAAGATGAACCAATGCGTACAATAACTTCTGGACCATCTGGCTGACTATTGCTGGCTGCATTGGCTTCTGTTGGTGGTCGACAGGTGAGTTGCTGGCGCGATAACGAAGTAATATTGCAAAAGCCATTGCCAATTTTGACCTCGACATCAGTTTCCTTGCAGGCACGATCCAAATTTCTACCATTAATTGTTAGATATTCACTTTTAAAGTATTTAACACGCTCTTCAAACGGAAAGTACTCCGGATTGGGATACAATTCAAAGTGATTGTTATGTGTACTTGATAAATTCTGCACTCTGACCACATCGTCCATAATAAATCCGTATTCTAGCAATGTGGGATTTTCAGCATTGATATTTTTACTATCTGCCATAATCACCGGAGAGGCACATTCCATTTCTGTTTCGGATTGAACACGGCATTGACTCTCACATCTCTGACCGCGATAATAAACATAAATTCGGGGATTTTGTATACTGGTGAATTGAGTGCCAGTAACTGAAATTCGTATGCCACCAGCTGGAATACCTTTTGGTATTTTAATTTGTGCACTTGGTCCCGAACTCACTTGTTCAACGGTTGGATCTAAAACGTATTTAAAATTATAATCGTTAAATTCCCTGGGTCCATTATCAAAAGACATCTTCAAACGTCCCTCAATAATGCCCGGTGAGGCTGATGTTTTGCAAATTGCCTGTGATGAGTCAGCGCTTTGAATTTTACATGGCAAATGCTCATTAATATAAGCCTGGATACGTGAACCAGCATTTAAATGCTTGCCAATTATACGTATTTCAGTGCCACCCGATGTTGGGCCAAATCTTGGATAAAAGTTTGATATTTTTGGATCAACAAATTCGTAGTCTTCTTTGGATTCACCGCGATAGTCACCAATTTGTACCACTATACGTCCATTACGATACATCTGCTCACCGGGACTATCCACAGTGCATACGATTTGCTTGGTATCTATATAATATTGCACAAATGGCATGCAATTTATGCCAGCTATGCGAACTCCCGAGTATATATCATTGTAGTTCTTGCCCAGATTAATGCCACGTATGGTTATGTTTGTGCCGCCCTCCCAAGGTCCTGTTTTGGGCTCAAATGTATGAATCTCCGGATTTGGACAAATTTCACTACGATTTAGCCAATCGGTTTTGCCCTCGTTATTTTTATTGCACTGTTCTTCAACCTCACAGGTATTTGTCGACGAGCACCAGCCACAATTGTATTTTTCAGCCAAAGCCAAACATATTCCGCAACTGTCAGCCATATCACGGCACCGATAAATGACAACTAAAATAATCAAACAAGAAGAAAGAACATTTCAGTTATCTCTAAAATAATAAAATAAAGAAATCAAAAAAAAAAAACAAATGCTTAATATATGTATTTATTAGGAAGAGTTTACTTTAAGATTGCACACGTTTTAAAATTTTTTAAAAGGATCTGTATTTGAAAACTACCTACTTTTTAGTGTACCTAATTAGTGTGCTAGTGTATTTTTTCTCATTCTACTACTTACAAATAATAATGCATTATTTTCTCCATCACGTCTGGTTTTTTCAGCGTATTTAATTTAAGTTTTTGAGCTCCATACAAAGTACGATTTTTGTATTACCTAACTAATATTTTGTTTCATAGGTTTTAAGAGGGAGTACCCAAAGAATCTTACCTAATTAATTTTTTTTTTTTAATCCATACACTATTCAGCCTACTATTCACTAAAACAGACTTGCTGGCGGCCTAGTAATCAGAAGACCTATTACACGCCTCAAAAGAAGACACCGAGATGACCAAAAATCTCCAGCCACACTTTCAGTTAACAAATGATACATAACACAAACTGATTAGCATCTATATATTCACATGAATACACATTCATTAGTTTTTAAGTAGGTACACTGTGTAAATATTAGTTTTTAGGTTAGTTCCAAGTTAATTTTAAGTTAAAAATCTATGCGAGAAATAATTGACGTGTTGTGAATATAACGTATTCTTAGTTGAAGAGAGAGTTGAATAGTTTTCCGCCTGGTTTATGAAAAAAAATTGAATTTGTGAACTAGACTGAACTGAAGAATTTTAAAATAGCAGTAAGTTTTTGTTAAAGTCTTTTCAATGAATAAAATTTTTTTTTTTTTTTAAATTGGACAATTTATATACAATTATCGAAATAGCTGCTTCCCAGGCTAATGGATTAATAATTTATTTACATAATTTAATTCCACCAATTAAAATTTAGAGCTAAAAAACAAAACACATTTAATGTAATGTAATTTTTCCTACTTACCATGAATATTATGTGGATTATCCAAGGGCTTAGAACCTCCCCAAATTACAGCAAATGTGGCAGTTAAATTTGGTGATCTTGATGTATACTGAAACTCCATGCTATCACAATAAATAGTATCGCCTAGCAATTGGGCACTCAAACTGGTTACACGTCCTTCAATATTAAACTGACAAACAAATCTCGTTTGAACAATAAACTGACCAATAATATGGACTTTGACTTTAATTGATTTGCTTGTACCGGCAGCGACCAAGACTTCGCTACCATCACCAGTAGCATTGATTGTGGGGCAAAAACCGGGACCGGATCTATAGCTGGGTCCAATACGGCTAATGCCAGTGACTAAAATATCGTTGCGGCAATTTTCGGCAGTATCATGGGTACAACGATGAGCTTCCACACACCAGTCACAGGGAAACTCTGACGAAACGCAGCGAGTACAGGACGAATGGGTGCTACAATCGAAGAAGGTAAAATCGGTTGAAACCAAATCTGGGCCATTGATTGTGCGCACTGATAGTTTGGCTGTAAAATGATGTTTTCCCTGTTCTATTTGTGGCAGTTTATCTGTGCGCGGTGTGGTACAATTAACTCCATTGCGCTTTTTGGTGGCGTTAGTAAACAGAGCCTTATCCTCAGTGGTAAAGGCACAAATTAAATTTTCCTTCAATTGTGGCAAGTGATCGATAATTAATTCCAAAGTGCGTGCCGTAGTCCTTTGTAATTGATGTGGCACCACACTGGTAATTGTTGTGCATTTGCCAGTTTTGTAGCTTACCCAATACAATGGATCATTGGCATCATCTTGGCAATTGGAACGCGGACTACATTTATTTTCCAAAGAGCACCAGCCACAATATGGATCCCTAGCGCCTAAGCATTCGCCACAGTTTTTATAATCAGCACAATCGTAAACCTTAATTTTAGACACTTTGCGTTCTGACATGGCATAAATATAAAGGTTCTGATTATCAAATTGCATGTCCTGATTAATGCTGGAGCCCACATCAACTGGCATGCTGGCATACTCGTTCGCTATATTGGACGATTCGACAACGACTTTTTTGATATAACCATTATTTGTGCCAATGAAAACAACAGTGTAGCCGCTGGTACTGGTTGCTGCCACCGATGTCAGCCGCGTATTGAACATTGCCACTGGTACCGACGTAATCGGATACTCTCCGCCCAATGGCGAGTTTACATCTAAGCCACAAAAGTCCTCGCCAATTGTTTGAAGTTTCTATAATTGATAGAATTTAAAAATTTAATTTTCGGTCTACAATAAAATTATTTTAAAGTTAATTAGCTTCAAGGTGAATAAATAAAAATAAATTAGAAATATTTCGTGACTGTATAAAGACTAAGAATTGTTGTAAATATATGTATATGTAGGTGAGAATAAAATTATTTGCGAGTTGAAATGGAAAATACTTGCCGTTAGAACACAGGGCATGCTGGGCGATATAAAATCAAGTCCTCGCATACCATTCCCATTAAAGCAGGACTTGATGTTATGCATAAATTTGCGTCGAATTGATTTTAATGAGTAGATGCAAAGAGCTGAATTATTTGTGGGTAGACTGCTGTCTCCTTTAGAAAAGACAGCAAATAGGACGTCATCTTGTATGGTAATGCCTAGACTTTGGGCCAAATCCGAGCTGGGCTTACCCAGGTAACCGGCCTGGACTAAATTGAATTTGATCCCACCTTGAGCATCGCTAATGCACTCGACAGGAATTTCCGTATACGAATAATAGTTGGAATCCTCTTGACATATTCTAACCAACTTTGTAATATACTCTTTGGGTGACGAATGATGGCTGTGTTTTAGTTGTGTGGTCAAAAAGTATGAAAAGCGTTCCGAACTAAAACCATAAACGTAGTTAACCAAATACGATTCCCTGGCATATGAATTAATAAATGTACGCGTGCCAGTTGTTACAGCCGATGAAGCGATTTGAAACATTTTCGATTTCTCCAAGGAGCGCGATGCCACAGCTGGGATTTCACTACGATATGGTGAATTATTCGTGTATGTAACGCCCACATACATCACATTTGTAACTGGATGCTGGGGTGGTCCTGGCGCTATAAACGCCACTGTCGAGCTATTGGCATCATTGGCCACAACGGCATCGGTTACTTCGTTTTCCACAATGCTAACATTTTGAAGATTACGCACTGAACATGTCCCCTGAAACAATGATCCGCAAGCAATAAGACGCGATGTGGCTCGATCTATAAGCAAAACCTTGTTATAATTGTCTGTTGGCTTTCGTACTGCATTTATTGGGCAATCAACTATAGTGCATTCCACGGAATCATTTTGCGGTCCAGTCTTGACAGTTTCATGCAATTCCAAATCCGGTGACAATTGATATAAACGATTGACGCCACCCACAAAGACACGACCAGTGATTGTGTCCACTAGCAGATGATTGAGTTTGGTATCAAATTTGATCACATTTGTGATAATGGTGCTAAAATTTTTTTCCTTTATTTGCTCCTCTTCACTACTTGCAATTAAATTGTTTGTTGCGTTGCCTGCATTGCCAGCAGCAATGTTGTCAAGTTCATTGCGTATAGCGGCACGTTCTGATCGTGAAAGTCTCGCCGATATCGATAAATTGATTGGTTCGTCGTTATTGCTTGTTATCGTTTCTGTCTCTGTCTGACTCTGATGACTAGGCGAAACATCCTTAAAAGCTGTCACAACAAATATTAAACATAGTAGAATATGCATTTCCACAATTTGCATTTAAAAATTGTTTTATTTTGTTTTGAATAAAGGCGGCGTTGGTGTTGGTGATTTGTATTCCTTTTTGTTTTGTTTTATTTTTCTTTGCTGCTGATATTTTATTTTTATTATTTATTTTTGTCGTCAATTTATCTCAACAGATGTACACATTCTTTTCATCTCATATCTCCAACTGAACCATTTTCAAGTAACGGAGAGGGGCAACATTTTTATCTGAAAAGAACAACAACAAAATATTTTAACAAATAAGTAATACACATATTTTATCAAAGGGCATAAAAGCTTTTCCGTCTCTAATTTAAATATCTATATCTACATATAAATTTATTCTATGTATGATGAATGATGTGTATAAGGATCAATAGTCTATTTGCGGATATCGATAGAAAATATACTGTTAGGATATCCAACAAGGTCGATAAAAATAAATTAAATCAATTAAAAAAAATAATATTCAATTCATAATTTAATTGATTTTAGAAATTCAGATAATTTCAACTTGAAAAACAAAAATAAAATAAAATGACCCAGAGGACAGACCCATATTTTCAAAGGTTTTTTGGGGTAGCTGAGTCCGTGCTTGACCGCTTTCCCGTTACTACTATTTGTTTTATTTTTCCAGAAAACTTGAGCAACCCTAAGGTGGCAAGTCTACATATTTTTTCATCCTTTTTAATAGAATAATTGTGCTTAAAGCGTTGAGATACCAATTGATTATAACTTCTTACTCATTTTACTACGAAATGCAGGTTTAAAGTATTATAGGGCAAGTTGTATTCCGGCAAACCGGCCTACAAACAATTAGACTAATTTTCGCGTTAATCAAATTATTCTCAAATGAAAAATTATTTATTATTTTTGTAATTAGATTTATTACATATAAAAGCGTTTTTTTTTAGCTTTAAAGCTATAATTGTATTAAAGGCACTCCCTATCTCTTTTTCTCTCTGTTCGAAATAAAATGAGTATCATGTTTTTAAAATTACAAGCAAAATGCATTTTATATTTCTTCATCTAAAATATGTATGCTGTGGTTAATAATATAATCTACACATTCTTTAATTTGATTCGTGTGGTTGTGTTGTTTTTCATTCATTCACTATATTCTTAAATACATTTTTGAATATCAAAATGCAAAGCAAATATGTGTGCATGTGTGTGTGTGCCTAGTTGTGATGAAAACGCAAATGGGTGACACATTGGAGAAAAAATCGCAAACGCAAAACAACAAATCTAAAACCCTTAAACGAATTTTAGTTTTCCAGTTAAATAAATGAGCCACGCCCTCGTCTCCTTTTAAAAACTCTACAAGTAGTAGTTGTAAAAATTGAAATTTTCTTATTACTCTGCCTGGGTGTGTGTGTATGCATTAAATACACACAGAAGTACCGCCCGGTATTCTTTTTTTTATTATCCAAATATGGTTTTTGTTAATCACACAATAAATAATACACCGTGAATATACATAACAATACACTTAGTTTTCAAGCATATTTTTATTCACTTTTATTTAAAACAACTGATCTTATTTTTCAGTTTCCAAGTATGTATTTGGTTAGAGTTCACTCAAATTTACATACATACATAATTTTCTACATACACATACACATGCATGCGCGCATACATGGACACAGAAAACGAAATTACACTTTCAAATACACATATTTATTTACCAAGCATAAATGAAATTTATACATGTAGGGTATTTTTTATTCGAAGCCAAATCACATTTATTGTAAAGTTCAAATAAAATAAAATAATTTAGACAGAGTCGCTTACATGTTGGTTTTTCTTTTTGTTTTTATATATACAGATTTTTACGTATGTGTGTGTGTGGGTAATTGAAATTTTTTTTGAAGCACAAGTTACACCTTGGCTTTCATAGTTACTGTTTAATGGTTATAAGATTTTCACCGTTTGCCTTTATGCAAGTGTATCAGCTATTGCCGACTTTTTATTTAAATGACACGAACCTATCACTATCACTTATAATCGCAACTTTACACATTTCTATATTATAAATTTCTTTTGTTTCTGGAGATTGCTGCTCAACACGACGCAACGAATCGGTTCCACTTTATGAACGAATTATTCCAATATATACATATACGTTATTGTTCATTGGTCATTATATTTATATATGTATATATATTCAGTGACAAATTTAATGTGCTCTGCTAGCATAGACGAAAACAAACGAAATCATTAACAGTATTTACTTTTGTACTTTAGCTGAAGGAGTTTTACAATAATTAAAAATGAGAGAACGATGGTGAATACACATTCTATGTTCCGATGAATATACTCCATTAGAGTTGGAAAAACATTAATCGCCATCGATATATCGAATGAGCTAAACGTGAATGCTATTTTGTCTGTTGAAAAATTTATTAAATCGGTCAAGTCGCCCAAATTCGATTTTTGCGATGTATGGAATCTTTGGATTATGAAAATAATTTAAGTCATAATTTAGCGCACCGCCCACCCCTATTTCCTTTGTTATCAACATAAAAGCAAAGATTTCGGTTTTGGTGAATGACAATTTCAAGTTTTTTAATCAAATTCTAACAAAGTAGATTGCAACAATATCATAGGAATATATAGATTGTTTTATAGGACTTATTGTAAGTATATAATGGAAAAAAAGTAATTGTTTCATTGCTATTTCTGTTTCATATATGTTTACAAATTTTATTTATTTATTTTTTTTTTTCATTTTTTTTTGTTTGCTGTTGGACCTCGATTTATATAAAGTTGATTTTTCAAAATTATTTTGTTTTAGTTCCATTTGTCTGAGCAGTAGGCTCTTTTGTGTATTTCGAAATGATATCGTAAAATCTGGGAAAGCATTGAATACTGAAATAAATGGTCGTTAGGTAAAGAGCAATGGCAATTGTTAAAAATAGATCAAAAACAGCAGGTTTAACTCGGTAGATATTCAGCTTGGCATTTTGGTTATCATAAAACATAAAATCAGGTTCCCTGGTATCGGGTTTGTCATAGATAACCTTGACATTTTTTAAATATTTATCAAATCCATCCTTTATATCGTTGTTTTGAAGACTTGATTTCATATCTAAATAGGGGAGAATCATTTCCTTGCGTAGTTCCTAAATGTAGAGGTTTTTTAAAATTCAATAGTTAAACAAAAAATAGTAAAAAAATAAAAACTAACTTACCATATTGCCACTAAAAATATCTGATATTTGATCAATTTTATATATATAGCAGGCCAATGCTTCAGCAATTATTTTTGCCATAGTGAGCGTTTGATCTATAATCCTTTCTTTATTGTCCTGGAATATTGTACTTCGCAGCGGACTCTTTGGTGTTTTCACAGATGACAGTGTAAATGCCGTATAACGTTTCATGCTGAATCTTTCATGTTCCCAGGATAATTGTGTTTCAGCCAAATTGATTTTCTTGTGAATGCCTTCGACGGAAATATTGTCCGCATACTTTCCAGTTGCTGCCTTGAGTAATTTGAAAAAATTGCTTAAAGCTGTTTTCTCTTTTGGCGGCTTCGAAACGTGCATAAATAAATTTTTCTCTTCATTGTATATCATACTTTGGGTAATAGTGTCCAAGCAAAGCACAAATTCTACATTCTAAATTAAATAAATAAAAGGAAATATTTTTATTATTATAATAATAATTGGAACTGCAAGCCTTTTAATTATTCACAAAAGTGAGTTATGTATTATATGTGTATATTCCAACCTCTGGTAAGTTAAAGGCATTTTTTTGAGAAGAAATCCATTCGCCGTTTATGGAAACAAGATCTCTCTATGTAAATTTAATTAGGAAAAATAAAATAATAAATTCGTTAAAATTCTGTTTTAAAAATCTAGTTGTAATTGCTTTTGTGATAAGAATTTTAACTGGTAAAAATATCACAATTATGTGATTCAATCAAAATACTGAGGATATTTTTAAGTATTTGGTACTGTAATTGTTATAAAACTGTAGGTAACTAGCACAAAACTCTAAAAGAAAAATCTACGCAAGCTTTTAGAAGCAACCCAAATTTATCCTGAATATGTTAAGTGTGTTAATTATTTTTACTTTTACCTGAAGAATTGCATTGTCATCTAACCATTTTTTGGAACCTTGGAAATTTAAGAAAATACCAGCATCGGATAGTAAAAATACTAAACGGTACTTCGGAGTTGTACTTAGTTGAGAATTTAATTTACTAAACATTTCCAGCAACGTCATAAATATAGCAGCATCGGCATTAAGTGGGTAATTCTGTTGGCAATAAAAACAAAATCGTAAGAATCATAATAGATTAAAAAAAAAATATTTCCATTTATAACTTACATTATAGATGCCAAATGTTTTGAGGTTTGTAACTATTAAAATAACTGGTAATTGATTAATATCACCAGTTGGGCCATCAATTGGTTTCATAAAAATGTTATTTGGCAACAATTCGCCTTGCATAATTGCAATTTTACTATTTTTGTTGGGCACATTATTTGCTCCTGAGACAGTCACCTGATAACCATTGGCTGAAATTGACATAATCAATTGTCCCAGACCTGTTGAATTTTGTTGGTGGCTTAGATCTGTGCTCGAGTAATTAATGTCATCAATGATTTGATCCAGTTTCGTATTAAATTCGGAAAAATAAACCGGTATGGGTACAGATTGGAAAAGCATGGTCTGTTCCAACAAATTCAGATGCTCTTTCATTTCACCACTTAAATCAAATACATTTTTTGGTAATTGAATTATTAGGCCGCCCGCCTTCTGGCGTATTTTAATAAAATCATCCACAGAAATATCTAGCAACCTTGCAAGGACACAATGCCGTCCTGTGGACCAAGTATAAAGGGATTTGGCCTCCAAAGATATGGCTGATGCCCGCGAACCTAAACAATTTTTCCAATAACAATTACAACAATTATAAAATCATATAATTTAAGAAAGAAAAAATTGTGATTTTCTTACCGTAAAATTGACCATTGTAATCAAATTGGGACATGCGGTGAACAGGTAATGAAATGGGATCGCTGGCTAAAGCCGGCGAACAAAATATTAATATTGGCAATGCAATTAAAAGATAGTAGGGTATATCTGCCAAATTGTCTGCTTCATTTAACATTGTTAATTTTATTTAATTGTATTATAATTAAGCTAAATACACAACTATTTTCCCAAAACTCAACGCTGCTGACATACAGAGTTGCTTTATTTTAATTTAATCAAATCGGTATAGAGCTGCAAAACTATCGATATTACCATCGATAGCTGCAATCCGGCATAGTGATGGCCGATAAAAAGCGAATTTGTTACTTATCACTAGAGATGCGCAAAAACTGTGCTTCGTGACTAAAATGCAATGGCTCCTTCCGTGCGGATATCGATGAGATGAAAGACTTACTTACAAGTATGTCTAGCAACTTTATTCGAAAAAAAAATGTCGTTCTTATTGTAATATGTTACTCTACAATAAATTGACGTCGAAGTATGCTTTCTTTGCTGTTATTATAAACCATGGTGTTGGCTTTTGAATGTTTCGTGCACCTAATGAGTCATTTTTTCCCATAATTAAAAAATTGGGTGTACTTTTAAAAAGTACATACCTTCGATTTTGAAGAAATTTGGAATAATTACGTATTTTATAAACAGATTACGAAAACGGTATTGGAAATTAATTTTTTGACTTTAATAACTTTTATTGTTAAAGCCATAAACGCCCCCTCAAAAAACACCCTGTATACAAGAGGCCCATGGTCAGTGTTCTATGGTCATCCGGGTTAAAAAAAATTAGCGCGTCAAAATACTAAATTATACAAAGTTTTTATTAAAATCGGTTGTATATGTGCTTTTCGGACGTTTTTCCACCATTATCTCGAAAAATATCATTGCAACGAAAAAAATGAGGTTTTTTCATGGTTAAGAAAATGCAATTTGTGCCAATTTTCCCTATGATTTTCGTAATCAGGGCATCAAAATACACGGGTATACCAAATTTCATCAAAATCGTATAGTACAAAAATATAGGAATTACTATACTTAATAATTAATGTTGCTATAGCACTTTCATAAAAAATGTTCATTCTAGATTTATGGGTTCTTTGCCCAGTACTATCTTTCCAAATTAAAATAGATTTTTAATTTTAACTTTTGTTGCTTCTTAATAAAATGTTGTAGAGTTTAAATTAATAGAAACACATTCAGTTCGTCTAATATTTAATTTTTTCGTTTAATGGAAGCTTTCGATTGAGAATGCTGCTAATTACCACTTCATAAAATTATAATCGAATCACTTCAAAATAAATGCACTTTAAGTCAAACAGGCTCAATTAAGATCAGTTTATACCCTGTATATAATATAAGGGGTATAATAACTTTTGAAAATATATGTAACACACAGAAGGAAGCATTTCCTACCCTATAAGGTATATATATTCTTGATAAGGATCAATAGTAGAATCGATGTCTAGTCCGTCTGTTCTTATAAGCACCTTGATCGCAGAGATAATGAGAGTTAGACAAACTAAGCTTTTAACCCCGCATAAAAACCATTAATTTTAGACGATAAGAGGAACAGTCTGCGAGCATATCTAGAAGAATCTACATCAAGCTTTAATTTTGAAACTCACCTTTGCTGCAAATTGAATTGATACATACATTCAAATATATATATTGTATATGTATGTATACATATATATATACGTATATATACAATCTATGTATAAGGGTTTATTACTTTGTTATTGAAAATTTCCATACACTTGCTATACATAAATTCGAGCCATAAGCTTAGTATTACATATGAACATAGATTTTTGTTTATTCATAATTAATCTTGTGTTATTTTATGGTGGCTTACAAATCATAATTCTTACTTTTAGGAGGTGTGAATTGTTGGCATGTTTAGTAATTAATGGAGTATAAATTTATTTCGTTGCAGCTCTTTTCGATTTAATTATTATTCGTGTGTAAGAAGAAATGTGTTTAATTTGTTTGTTTTTATTTTCAACTTTAGATTCAATTGGATCATATACATACATACATGGTCTGTTATTAAAGTAATGCGTTTGATTTAATTGCAACGGTCCTATCCATTGTAGCCTACTCGGACAAATTGCAAAACAAGGGAGACCGTCTCTTCTTTTAAACAAGAGAAATGCACATTTTTCTATTCCACATTGAGATTTTGAAATGCATTCCTCTTTAAGGGTCTCTTGTAAAATTTGATAAGTTTCGATTTGTTACACAATAAGAAAAATGAAATTTTTCTAAAAAACTTTCTCGTGGCCCAGTAGGCTACAATAGATAAAGCTGTTCCATTTGTATCATACGCATTACTTTCATAACAGATCCTGTACATGTATGTATATAAATGGAGACACATGCTTCAATTCTGTTCTAGTTCCAGTGTAAACTTTAAGCTTAGTTAAAAATTACAAGAAAAAAAAATACTTAGCCTAATCTATCTAAATATACTTAGTAATACAAAATAAATTTATAAACAAGCTAAAATTTGAGATCTCTGTGATGAAATGAAAAAATAGAACAAATACTCCAATTGTTTTTGCTTTACATTTTGTAATTGTTTCTTTGGATTGGTAGGATTAAAGTTCGGATTTAAAAAAAAAAAAAAAAAAAAGAAAAAAGAACTAATTTATATTTTGGCAAAAATTTAAATTTGTTTTAAATTTTGACTTTTCTTTTTTTGTATTTTTGTTAAAATTACAATTGTATTAATTTAATTATGGTGACAAGGGTGGCGTTAAAGTTGGACCTGTTGAAAATTCCGTCATATTTAAGTTCAAGTACAATGATGGACATAATTGCGAAATAATCATTGGTGTAGAGTTGTCACCCCCACCAACTAAATGCCTTTTTTTATCTTGCGCAGCCGCTACTGCCTTTGAGAGAATATTGTTTGGCAGATCATAAATTGCGGATCACTGAAGACGAGGCCAATAATTACCGCCTGTTAAGTCGGCTACACTCTGTGTTGATATTTGCACAGGAACTGAAACTCCAGCCGATATTACACCTAAATATAAATATAAGATATTATTTATTTCACAAATATTTGTAAATTGTACGGTATGCCTACCTGTGTTAGCGGTTCCCATAGCCGGGCTATTACCATAAACGCCATGTTGAGGGGGTTGTTGATGTGCCGCAGCTGGATTACATGTAGCATTTCGTGAATGAGCTGCGTAGGGAGATCCTAATGAAAGTGGATCATGAAACATGTAGGGATAGCTGTCCCTTTGTTGTAAACACGTGGGTGTCATGGAGCTCAGGGATGAGGTCATCGAACTGTGCAACAAAACAAAAGACAATTCCGTTCATAAATAAAATTGTGTACGTATAAAAGATTGTTATTTCTTATAGATTTAATTTCCAACAGCCTTACATTCCTTCCTGCAACCCTTTAAAAATCATTTCAGGGTATATGTCAGTCATTAATTCTGATTTGAAGTTAATTTGACTATTATTCTGAAATCATACTGCACAGAGCCGTACAGGGTATTTAAAAGTCGTGCGGAGCGATACCGAAAACGATGTCAGCCTAGAGATTAAACTAAGGATCACACTTGCCAACAGGTGTTACGGTCTTAGTAGGCAAATATGCAGTAGAGACCTCGTTCGACATACAAAAGAAAGACTTTACGAGACGCTCATATTGCCCGTACAAAAGTACGTTGCGCAGAAGTATGTAGATGACAGACGAAGTGGCTTTTGAGGTGTTTGAAAGGAAAGTCTTTTGGAAGATCTTCGGTTGCGTTCGCGTCAGGGTCGACTTCAGAATACGAATGAACCACGATGACATGGGCGTTGTCCGGCTCATCATGATACAACGTCTGCGTTGGCATTGGCGTTGGCGAACGGAGATGGAGGGGACGACCCAACCTCTGATGGAAGCATCAGGTAGAGAAGCATATGACCGACCTGGAGATTTGGAACTGGAGGATACTAGCTTAGGAGATAGGCGCCTGGAAGGACTTACTAAAGACGGCCGAACTCCGAAAACGGGTTGTTAGGGCCACATAAGAAGAGCAAGATGTGTGTGTATGAGAAAAGATTCTTTTTCCTATTGTGTACCTATGCGTATGTATATGAGTGCTCCTTTTTCTTTGCATTTTAAATTCATGTTTTGTCGCCATAACCGTAAATTTTATGGAAATTATTGTACGTACACATACAGGTGTGTAAGTAGGTAGATATATAAATATTTACAGTACAAGCTCGATAATTTTAGACACTGAATAGTCCATATACTGGTCAAGCACTAACTGTTCGGATTATCGAGTTTATATTGTATGTTACAAAAGCCACACTTACTTGTAGTTCTCAGCCATTGTGGCAATGGGTTGCGGTATGCTAGAGTACATTGTGTTGAAACCAGTGTTTATAGGTAAACGAGGGGCAACCGCTTGAAGTGGCGGACTGTCTGAATTTCCAGTTGTATTTGCATCACCTCCTAAAACCTATAAATACAGAAATTGTTTAAGGGTAGAGAAATACATATATAAAAAACTCGTTTTTGCACTGACTGTGGTCGGGCCATTTGAATTTTCAGCCAGGTTGTTGTTGTTGTTGCCTCCAAGAGGCGTGGTCGTTACATCAGAACTATTCGCAGAGTTGTTTCCTGTTGTTGTTGTGGATGCAGCAGCAGTAGGCTGATTATTTGTGCTACTTCGCCCGGTTACATTATCTGAAGATCGTCGTTGGGTGCGTAATTTTTCCTCTCGCCGCCACTTGGCACGTCGATTTGAAAACCAAACCTATTTTTATACCGAAATATGAAAGAGTTTTGCAAATTAAACTTGATAGCTTTAAACAAAAAAAAAAATTGAGATAGAGGGACAAAAAATGAATTAAATAAATGAAAACAAAATTAGAAAATCAGGCCGTAGTCAGGATTTTTTTTCAGGCCAGCACCTTTGTGTGTGTGTTTTTTTTACTGATTTTCAAAGAACTTTATAATTACAATACTTCTTTGGTATTTAATCGGGTCCCGAACCCCTTGGATACCTCTTTCCTGGCCAGGTGCCTGACCTAGCTGTAGTTGGTAATATTTTATTTTATTTCAATCCTGGCCCCCGGCGAACTGTACCTCTAACTGAATCACGAATTATTGAACTACAAGTATACCACTACATTGAACTCAACTTACTTAATACTATGGCTCACCCTCTAAACAAAAAAACACTTGTATCTTAACAATAATGACATCAATTGTAGTTGTTGTTGGATGACATTAATAAATACTCAAGTGTCACAATTCGTTCAAGTTTGGGAGTCATTCTGTAAACACTTTCGACAGTAATAATGAGAATATCTAGTACCCTGGACAGATGCAGCAGCAGCCCTTGTCAAAAAGGGTGAATTAGTAGGTATAATAATATTTGTTGTGCTTTAATAATTTTGTCATGACATTTATTATTTTATATGTGTTGTGTTATTGTGTATCCTCTTCACAAAAATAAAAACTCTGTGAAAATCGCAAGTAGTTTCAAGTGTTTTCACAGTCAAATTGTTTTTATTCATTTATACAAAATAATCATAATTTCAACAAATGAACGGATAGACACAAGAAGCATACAAAGGATTTAGGAAGGAGAATGGTAAAACCATTTACATTAAACAGCACAGAAAGCCACAGGGGTGGACTCTTTATAGGGTTGACTTGCGTATCTAAAAGGCGAAACGCAGTCAAGTTGGCAAATTTAGTTACAACATTCAACCCTCCTTGTTGGATTTTTCGTTTTTATATTCTGAACCTTCAGTTAATAACTTTTGAAAGTATACTCGTATGTAACACACAGAAGGACGCATTTCCGACCCATAAAGTATATATATTCTTGATCAGGATCAACAGGCGAGTCGATATAGCCATATTGGTCTGTCTATCTGTCTGTCTATGTGAACACTGAGATCTCAGAAACGCATAATGGCATTTCAGGTATCTTGGCCTTGAACAAATCTTAACATAACTGCCTTGGTTCGGCAGATATTTTCAAGATTTAAAATAAATGTGATGGACTATCGTCGGTTACGATAACAGGGTGCTAAATACGAGTACACACGAAAATGTATCTTTTTCATATAACTTTAAGTAAGAATGCAAGTTTTTTGAGTTTTGGTTAAAAAAACTTGAATACACATAATTAAAATTGGCGCGCCCATAGCTTTACGCGCTGTGGTCTTGCCTACCGATGGGTCGGCCGTCGCGCTTTCAAATAAGTTATTCCTTTGCATTTTCTTGTTATATTTATGGAAATTAGAAAAACGGCTTAAGTAAGGCTCATAGAATTGATTGATTCTTTTTATAGTAAAGTTACTTGATACACAATGTTTTTGGTTATAATGTTTATGGAATAAATAAATAACGCTGATGATTTCCCAAGACGGGAATATGCGACGTACAATTGACCATGTGAAAAACATGGATTAACTAAATAAATTCCGCAAACGTTTAAAGACTGCCCTTGTAACTTATTTATGGTTATTGCAAAAGCCAAACGCACGGGAATTGTGGGTGTTTAAACTGATTTTGTCAACTAACAAAAGGGTAATTCGTCCTACAAAAGTTTAGAGCACATAAAGAGCCCGATCGATTATCCCACTTTTCCAAGAAATTTCTTAAAATTTTCTCTCCGTTTAAACCCCATTGTAACATACTAGACATATACAAAACAAAGAATTAGCAAAATCGGTCCAGCCGTTTTCAAGTTATGATTAATTACTTAATTTGACTTATTATCCACTAATTTTGGGACTTAATTCTTATATGTAAACATTAGGTATCTCTAATATTTATCAATTTTTTTAAATTAATTTTTTACAAACTGCACAGTCCCATTTTTTTAACCATTCGATATTCTATAGGTAATAAATTTGTGGGCAACTAATGGCTCGGATTCTTTTGTAACTTATTTAAAATAAATAATTTATTACTAACTGTTGTTCTTAAATTTGGAAGGGCCTGCCAACACATTTCAAAACTAGTGCAAATGTGACGGCTGCTTATACCTGCTGCACGCTCTTCTTCTTTTTCTATGCACCTTTTTGCCTCTATCTTAGTTTTCTTTTATTGATCTAATCGCAAGAGTTGCAGATAGTTGCAGCAGATGTTTTTAAATGAACTATTCATGTTTCTTACTAACAATAAGATAAAACTACATATTTCAGAGGGAAAAAAACTATGACAATTGGTGAAGTGCTTTAGCCATAATTCAAATTCAAATCAAAAACTCTTTTTTTCCAACCTTGAACGACAGCCATTCAAAAATCACTTGATACGAACTTTCAGATTTAAGCAATGCCAATGTATCTAACGCTTCACTGTTACCTAGAGAGACCAAATTTCGTATATATGGTAGAATCGTAATATCTGCACGCAGCCCAAGTTTATGTTCTTTTTCCCTCTTATTAGTTTTTTTACACCTTGTATCGAAGGCAAAAGGGTATAATAACTTTTGGGAATGTATGAAACACACAGGAAGAAGCATTTCCATATAAAGTATATATATTCTTGATTAGCATCAACAGCCGAGTCGATATAGCCATGTCTGCCTGTGTAGATTTCAGAGTCTTTAAGAGCTAGAGAGCCCAAACTTGGCATATAGACTCGTTATATCTGCACGCACCCCACGCCCGCAATATAAAAACTCCTATATCTCCGACAATCTATAAGCGATCCAGCTATAATTTAGCTAGGTGTAAATTAGTATTTTTGGTACACTAAATATGAAAATGATCAGATAACAAATGTAGAAGTTATAACCGGTTGGTGTGCTGGTTGCCAATGCAATGCAAACGCATAATGCCGATAATGCAAATTAATGAACTTCAAGAAATACATATATTTTAAAAGCAGGTGTTATTATTTTTTTTTAAACTGTAATCGCTCGAAAAGCCGTACAGGGTATCCCGAAACTAGGCTGCGCCCGAGTTTAAAATTGTAATCGATCGAAAAGCTGGTATAGGGTAGGTTTTTTGATCATTTTGCACCTACTCACATATTTTTTATTGCACTGTATTTTAGTCATATAAAAGTTTAACAATTAGGGTATTCACAATCCCTGTTTGTCTGTTTATGTGTTTAACTAATTTTTTCTTCTTCTACTGCCTTTAATTAAAAATAAGTCATATTCACTTATTTTCCAGCCAGGGGAGGATTAAAGATGGCTTAATAAGGTGCAGGCAAAATCCCATTCGGTGACCTCTTTGTTCTTAGAAATTTTGCATTGTTCAACTGAAAAACGGCTCATTGAATTTAAAACAATTCTAAAACAAAAAAATCAGAAAAGCAGTATTTTATAAAGGGCCGTGAATTTTTACTCACAATCAGTAAAAAATATATATTTTTATACCATAGCTAAGTACACATTTATCAGTATTATAATTAATAAATTTTTTATAAATTTTGTAATTCGCAAGACGGGTAAGATTTGCACTAAATGATGTAGTTGGAGAGATAGACCACGAAAATTTTTTTTACTCTACACAGAGCTTTAAAAGTAACAAAAAATTTATTTTGGCGGGTCTTTAACTGCTAATATCTAAAAATCGTGGCATGATGGAGAAATTCTGAGTCCGGATTTGGATTTTACATAACACACTCTTCGAAAATTACCATTGTCATTAAAACAACTCAACCAGGTTGACCTGTGATTTCTATAGGTTTGCCAGAGCTAAATTCTGCCGTTATATTTTAACCTTACACAAATTCGTCAGTTTTGATTTAAAAGCTAAATTGCATGTTTAATGTGGAGTAATTTTCGCTCTAGGAGCAGCTACTTGGCGCCTTTCAAAAATTTGCCTGCTTCTCCTATACGTAAATCCGCCCCGTCTCCATCTCGTCAGGTTTTTCAGCGTATTTAATTGAAGTTTTTGAGATCCTTGCAAAGTACGGAGGGTATCATAACTTTTGGAAATATATGTAGCATACAGAAACCAGCATTTCCGATCCTATTATTGTATATATTATATGTATATATACATATTCAGCATCGACAGTCAATTCTATATTGCCATATCTGTCCGTCTGGCTGTCTATTCTGTCACCTCAATTTAGGAAGGAAGTTGAATTGTCATAACTGTATTTTATTATAACTAGCGCCATCTATCGGACAAACGTACTTACAGGACAGATCATGGTGTAATTATACAAGGTGAGTGCAAAGGTAAGGTATGATGACGTTATGCATCTCGACAACTAGCATGTTGAAATAATTTATAAATTTTATCAAACACTAGAAGACAACAAGTAGAGCGACCGTCAAGCTTCGCGCTCCGTTACACTCGTATAGTTGATAATAAGCAAAATATAGCGGTTCTTGTTTGCCCATTTTGTAGTCTTCTTTTCCGTTGTGCAGTTGTCTTATACGAGCTTACTCGATGCATCTTTGTTTATTTACGCACAACATTTAAAAAAAAATTGAATACAAAAAAAGAGCTGTTGAAAGCTGTCAATTTCATTTCTAGAGCTGCCAAATTTATTGTTATAGAGTTGCCATATGGATTGCATATCAAATTTTCCTTATTTTTGAATCCAAACCATTCTCGAGTTCCCTTAAACGCATACAAAAAGTTTCATCAAAATCGGTCCAGCCGTTTACGATTCTATAACGGACATACAGACAAACGTTCTTTTTTTATACTTTTTTATACAAAAAAAAAGTATATTCATTTTGTCATGAAGTTTGTAACACACAGAAGGAGACGTCGTAGACTCCCAAAGTTACCTAAATCTTGGTCAGGGAGACTAGAGGAGTCGATCTAGCCATGTCCGTCTGTCTGTCTGTCCGTCAGTATGTATGCAAACTAGTCCCTCCGTTTTGAAACTATCTTGATGAAATTTGGTGACAAGGCTTCTAGTATGGTCCAATGAGACATTCGTCGGAACCAGCCGGATCGGACCACTATATCATATAGCTGCCATATGATCTGTAAAATCCCAATTGGAATCGGTATAAGTTAGATTATGTACAAATCCAATTGGCACAAAACTCTAAGTGCTTCCGAAATCTAATTGCAAAAAGTATGTAAAATTCGGCGCCACGAAGTTAACTTTTTCTATATTTTTTTTAGGTTATTTTCATTTCGTTTTTTTATACCTACAATATATGTATACAGATAAAGTTTTGCTTAAATCTTTACCTAGTATAATTATACCATGGTTCAGGTTATCGTGCGATTTATTTTTCAAACTTATCTGGGGTGGGAATATATCATTCAATTTATAGATGAACTTTAATATCCTTTACTTAGTGGTTCATTTGTGTATTTTATAATAAGAAATAAAATATAGGTATCTGTTACAAAAACTGCTCTTTGACTTCCTTAACGATGATTTAAAATTTAAATATGTAACTGTCAACTTCTCAAAATTTGTCTCCTTTTAAAAAACTCCATATAACTGGATTTATTTGCATACAAATACATGTATATTTATTGAATATTAAATAATAAAAAACAAAAAAAAATTAAACAACTAAAAGACAAACCTGAATACGTGCCTCAGGCAAACCAATTTTTTCGGCGAGCCTCTCCCTCGCAAATACATCAGGATAATGAGTCCTTTCAAATTCTGGTTTATTTTCGGGTAATAATTTTGATGAAAAAATATATAAATTCATGTAAATATTGTGTAATTAATTTGTCGCCATATAAAAAAATACCTTTCTCTAAGCTATCAATTTGTTCATTTGTAAATGAAGTCCGATTACGCTGTAGCTTTCTTTTTAAGCGTAGACGCATTTGAGAGTCTTCATCGCCGGATGAATTATGATCCGAATTTCCATCTGATGTACTTTCATGAGAATTTGGATGTGAAATATCACCAGGATAAATGTCTGCAAAAGTAAAAGGAATTTATTTAAAATTAGCAACGTTAATAAATAATAGGTCCCTAAAAATCATTTCAGAATATTTGTCAGTCATTAGTTCTGATTTAAAGTGAATTGAATTTTGGTCTAGTCTCCCTTTCTTTTCTTGGTTTTCTTGCCTAATTTTTTGTCCTTTTTATCTTTTTCTCTTGCTTAAACACAAGAATACCTACTGAACAATTCAAATTAGTTTAGCCGTAACTTAAACACTTGACACAATTGTTATTGTACTTACATATTTGAGAGAGTCTATCTTAGGTCGCTCTCTCTCTCTCTCTCCAGCCACTCAGAACACCAATTAAAATAATAAGAAAAGTGTTCTATATAACTAGTGTTATTACTTATTGTTAGAACAAACATTTGGCAATAAAATTCAATTATTAAATCATTAAACTAAAGTCCCATAGTCAGTTTTCTTGTCTGTGGTGCTAACTAACACAGGTCAGTTTCTTCTTCTTTCATGTGCATTACAATCTACAACTTTGCTCCCGCCGTTTACATATATATAGCTGTACCGGCTAAGTCAGGTAAAAAAATAGATTAAAAATGCCTCAAAATTATTTTGGAAATATCTTAACATATTGCCATTGCCACTTTTGTGAAATTTGTTCTTGATTTTAAAATATTTGAGTTCGAAAATGTCCGCTTATATGCCAAATTTTCGTTTTTTGCGGGAAGCTCTAATTGTCCGCTATAAATCGATAAAAAATCGAATGCTCTCAAAAACTTACAGTGATGCTGCAAGAACATGTAGAGAGTAGTTTCAACGATTTAAAAATTTTGATTTCGATGTCAAAGGCAAACATGATGGTGGAAGAGAAAAAATCTTCAAAAATGAAGAATTGGAAACAATGCTTGATGAAAACACGTGGAAAACCCAAGAAAAGCTTGCCGAGTCATTCAGAGTGAGTAAGCAAGCCATTTTAAAGCGTCTCAACGCAATGGGCATGATCCAGAAAGGAGAATACTGGGTGCCATACGATTTGAAACATCCGAATTTTCTGCCTCACGACGCGAAAGTGGTCAAAAAATACCTGAAAATGCTAAAATGGGAGGTCTTCGATCGCACACATCCTGGCGGATCAGGATTTTCCCTAATATGAAAAAGTAAAAAAATGAAGTGCTCCATGGAAAGCTCCAAAAAATGGCTCCATTGATCGCGACGGGATCCGGAAATTGAGGGAAATATGAGAAAAGGTACCGCTAGCGACTGACAATATTCGGAATAATATAACTATAAGCACTTTTTCAGAATAAACTTTTGAAAGTTGTACACCCAATAATTTAAATAACAGAAAAATATTTCCTAATCGACTTTAAAAGAATAAGTCGCTGAATTAGATTCAAGCAAATATATTTGCGCGCTTTGTCCTTGGAGACTGTGATAGCGTTGCTAGCTTTGCAATTTTTTTTGTTTTGGAGTGCATGTGTAATAAAAAGCCGGTAAATGTAAATAATTGTTTATGTATGAGGTGAGTTTCTTTATCTTGTGTTATGTAAATTCACCTAATTTCTAGTCTACATACAAATTTAATTTTTAATTACTCATATATATTTCATTAAATTTCTCTATTTTTCTTTGCATCGCAATCAATAATCTCGTGGCAATCTCGTTTATTTGTATTTTGAAAGTGGCAATACACAACTGCAATACAAATACACAAACAAACATATAATAAGGGTGAAGATTGTTGGTCGCTCCTTGTTGTTTGGTTGCGACATATGTCAGCCCAATCCAATTCAATTCTTTGATAAGAAAATGGTCCATAACAATTGAAACAAGTAAAGCCATCAGTAGCAGAAATGTATTACTCAATTTAATTTAATGGTAAATAACAAATGACCAACAAATTAACTATTTGTTTTTCCCAATGTTTGATCATCTGTGACAAAATGTTTCATATGTTATTGTACTCTATAAAAGGGGATGTTTTAAGATGCTTAAAGTCGAGTCTTGAGTTCCTTTTGGGTAGGGTTGGTCTTGGACCAACATAATGTAATTATCTACATTTGTCTATAAAGTCTTTTGGTGTTCTTTTTTATTTAAAACATTAAAAATTTGTATTTCTAAAGTAATTACCTACTTTTTAAAGTGTGGAACGCCTTGCAAACCTAGGTACAGTACAGAGTATTCTAAATTCGCCTTCTGATTCTAACTTTTACTTTTAAATCTACTTTTGGTATTTCAATATATTTAAGTTAAGTACACACTGAATTATATGAAGGTACACACCCTTTTTTTGCCGAAGTTTATATACTTTTTTCAAACACAATATTAAAGTAATTAGAGCTCTGAAGCAGTCAGAGTTTCCAATTAGATTTGTGCCAATTCCAGTTTCGTACCAATTGCCAAATGATATTTGACCGATCGTTCCCATAGCAGATACATATTGTATATTTAATTAGATTTATTTTCAAAATCAGTCAGTATCTTTAATTTAAAACTAAAATAGAGGATAACAAATGTAGAAGTTACAGCAGAAAACATTTGCACTGTGTTGGGATAGTGCATTTTCAAGCAGTGTAACGGCATTATTATTATTATTATTATTATTACGCCCAAGCTATACAAAGGCATATGCAATTAAGTGCCAGCCTTAAATATTTGTTGCTTTAGAACTTCACCGCACAGAGCCGAACAGGGTATTTAAAAAAGGCGGCGACACCTTATCAGTCACTTGTTAAAGCTTTTTAAGTAAAATCTTCGCTGTTTATTACCCAATTTTCTTCAAGTTTGGCAGTTAGATTGTCAGTGGCAATATACACACACAAAAACGAACCCGAGCATTGTGACTTAAAAGTTAGAGGGGTTATAAAAGGATATGTCGATTTCCGGGAGCGGAAAAAGGCGTGGTGAAAATTCAAAATACACTTGATCTACTTCTGTGTTTCAGGAGTCTACCTACCAAATTTGGTACCTCTAGCTCCATCTTTAAGAGCTAGATATTCAGTTTTTCGATATTTTTTTTATTTAAAATCTGTTTTCGAAAGCCTTATATTAGTTTCACGTTTCACCATCTGATTATCTATGTAACTCCTTGAATTCAAATCTGTCGTCGGAAACTTGAAAAGTAAGATTTGAACTACATGATGTAATTGGAGAGACCACAAAAATAATATTTTCCAAAAATTCCGTTTTTAGAGTCTTTAACTGAAAATATCTATAAATCGTGACGTAATAGGAAAATTCTGAAACCGGATTTGGACTATTCGCAAAAAACTCTATATTAAATGACCACTTTCATCACAACACCTCACAACACCCTTAATTTGTAGACCTGTGCTTTTTTTTGGCGATTTCACAATCTTGTGACTTTGACAGGTCGCCAAAAACAAGAGATTTTCTATTCTAGATATTGTAGATTTGTAAAATCAATTCCATTGTTCAAAATAAAAATATTACTTTTATTTTATGCCTCCCAAATCAATTTTCGGACCATATTGCACTGACAGTGGTCCGGCGGCCAAATGCTCCCAAAAATAATCATAGGGCTCAATACAATTGGGTTGACCAAATAAGTATATGTTTTTAGTCGTCTTAAAAAGATAACGCTACATTTTTGTGTTATATAGACAATGCTACTACTTAATTCAAGATGCTTTTAAATTCAAGGAAGTAATACTTAAATTGCACATTCTGAGTATGAGAACGTTTCTATTTCTATCACCCTCCATTTAGGCGGAAGGTTTTTAAAAAAAGCATGCACTTTTGCATTTGTATGGGAGAATTTTAAAATATTTTGAAAAATTTTACTGTCTTAATAAAGGCGGGTAAAATTTGCATTACATTTTTTTTTGTTGATTCTTGTATGGAGCACAAAAACTTTAATTAAACACGATAAAAAAATCATGTGATAGAGCAGAAGTGAATACGAAGTATTGTTAATTGAAGGTAGTAGAATCAGGCCTGGATTTACCTTAGAGGCGGAGTAGGCAGCTATCTTAGGCGGCAAATGTTAGCGGAAACTTCGAAAACTTGTTCATAAAATTTTTAAAAATTAGAGCTAAAAAGCAATAATTTCTATACAAAATAAAATAGCATAATTTATAGTTGTGTTGGCTACGGATTAAATATTTCCTCAAAAAAAAAAATCATTCTGTTGATTAAAAACCTATGCGTACCAAACTAATTCCGCAATTAAAGGAAGGGGGGCTGACAGTTTTGAGAACTGCCTAGGGGCAGCAAATTTCTAAATCCGGGCCTGAGTAGAATAAGAAAAAATTAGTTAATCATATAACCAGTGTTATTAGTTTTTGAAATATTTTTTGTTTTTAATCAGAAAATTGAGCCACTATGTAAAAAAAAGTGTACATTAGTGTAATTAATTAATTATTTTTGTTGACCACTGTTTTAATGCCAGAAAAAGAGCTAGATTATTTTCAGAGTTCTTTGTAGAGTTTTTCTTTAGACTTACCTCGTTTTTGGTTATCCTCCCTAGCGATTTGTCCTGATAAATTCGTTGGTATTGTTGTTGTTGTTGTTGCTGGCGTTGGTGGCAGAGCCAAGTGTGCCGTCGCCGCTGTATTACTTGGATACCAGGCCCAACCAGCCGATTGTCCATTGAACATGCGCAGCTTTTCATAAACCGATTCATTTTGCTGCTGTGCCTGCTGCTCTTTTTGTGATGCTAAATTACGCAAAACTCGATTTATGGATGAAACCTGTAAGTGCAAACCGAAAAACAAAATCGTAAATACAGGTTTCTTTTACCATTGCGAAAAAAAATCTATTATGGTTTCAGTATTTTGTATTCAAATTTTTTCTACCCTTAAAATGTTTAAAGAACCAGAGAGGCCTCCTCTCCATTGGTTATACGCGTTTCAGCCAATCACTGTCGTGTGCAAAAGGGATAGATATATTGAATACAAGTACGGCACAGCAGAAAGCAGTTGTCCTACTCAGTCTACCGTAAAAGCATTATACAAATGCTGCACCTACTAATATTTTAAGGTCTTTCCAAAGCAAATAAAAAGTTGGCTTTTTTAGACCTGTTTTCAAACTTAAATAAAAAAGTACCTATATTCATTTAGTCAAAAATGTTTGTGTGTCCGCCGGGCATATGCTATGTATTCCCTCAGATTTAAAGCTATCTTAATGAGGAGACTCGTTTTATGGTTAGACAGAACACTACCGCCACTAAACTTGGTTTCTTGGTCGGGCCCTACACTAGCTACATGCCTGCACCCACGGCAATTAAATGGATCTTACGTGAATATTTTTTAATGGGAGCAGATATAGAAATTAGACTAAGCTATTTTTTGTATTTCAGAAATAAGATGCACAAATATTGGGATTCTAATAGGAATAATATTCAGTGGCGTAGCGTGGGTATTGGCCGACAAAGGCGGAATAAATTTTTGCTACCCTCTTAGAAATAGAATAATATTGATTGTACACGTAGTACGTATTTATTTTTTTTTACATATACAGGGTTTAGTAAAGAGTTAAGAGAGTGGGACTACCTTCCGGTATTGTTACGCAGGGATGTTTATATATGTATATATATGTATGTACCTATCAAAATTTGTCAACAACCAATTATTCGATGGTAGGGCTCATTTCGAACCAAAATAATTAGATACGTAATGATTAAAAAACATAAATTTTGTAATTCTTCAAAATTTCAACTATTTTGAGATTTGTCGCTGTTCACTTCTTATTTTTTTTTGCTCCTTTTCTTTAATATTTCGCGATCTCCTGCTCATTTTTTGAAAGCTTTTGTTTAGTTTGATCCTTTAGATTACAAAAAAAAATTTATTATCACAATTCAATTTCATCTTAAACGAACAGTGCGCCCGATAAGGGTTTTTCTCAAATTAAGCGAGTGATTGCAAATGATTCGTATGCCATATAGTTAGGCTTGTATATTAGGAGCAACAATGTTGCTAAACATGGGTATGAATATATTCAAAATAAATTTATTATTGTACAATAGATATGTCAGACGCCGACTTGCCACGCAGGACAAATTGATACTTGATCCAACAAAAACAAAACTATAAAAATTAGATTAAAAATATAAAGCATTTAATTAGCAAAATTTTAAAATTAATAAAAATGATGATTATTAAATAGCAGTAATAACTTCTATTATTATTTTAAAAGGTTATGTAAGCCCGAAGTTTAGTTTCTTTGAAGGGAAAAAACGAATTGTTATTAAATGAATGAAATAACTAAGAGATTTAAGTACATTGAATTTTAAATAATAAAGTTTGAAGGCGATTTTTTAAGCACTTTTAAGCGCTGTATTGTGATTTCTGGAAAAAATTTTGGGGATCCACCCGAATATAGCTAAAAACCCCCTTAGTCCACCTGCCTACCCTGGATACGCTCATGAATAGGTAACTTTAGAGGTCTATGACTTTCAATGTTTTTCAAATTAAGGGGGCACGCCCCTCAATCCCCTAGTCTCCTGCCACTCATGTTCCCTGGCTCATAATTTGATAAATTTTGGGGTCCACGACTTTTCCTTTTATGTTTTACATATTTTAAGGGCGAGGGAATGAACTGTCGGGCCGTTCAATTGACTACTAGATGGTATAATCAAACTAAAACTTCTTCTATATGATATAATCAACCGATTTCAATTAAACTCGATCAAAATGGTAATAAGTAATAAGATATATATATGGTATATATGCTCCAACCCAAACATATGCCACAAACACAATGTTATTTCTACATTTGTTTTTCAATCGTTTCCAAATTGTGTATGCCGATCAAAAAGGCTAATTTGCAACAACATAACATATATGATATCTTATGTAAAATTTGTAGAAAATTGCTTTCAAATTACACGTAGGGGGTAGGATGTAGGGGGCAAATCAACGTAAATTTGATCTGCCTGCAGATATAACAAGTCTCACACTTTGTAGGATCGAATATTATTGACTGTTGATAAAAAAAATGTAGTCATTCAAAGGACGACTCATTTGTTACTTACATATTAAACATAAACAGTAAATTCTATATTTTCTTAATCTAATTAAAAAGCAACAAAAAATTTGAAATTGAATGCTTTTTTATTTCCAGAAATTATTTTATAAATATTTAAATTATGTCCTGGTACTTAAGGTAAGAGGACAATTTCTATATTTCAACATCCACAAAATTCTCAGCTGTTTGATGTCTTTTGATCTTCATGACAAAAGTAAATTTAACAAAAGAAAATCATGAAAATCAACTAGAAGAAGAAAAATGTCAATGCCAAATACAACCAGCAAAAGCAACAACAATAACGTCACTGGCACGTGACAACACTTAAATTCCAAAGTGGCATTTCTTATGTTAATGGCATATGAAAAAAATGAAAAAAAAACCACTTGACGCTTTTGAATACAGCAAGAAAAAGGGAAAAAACTGTATTCATAGAAAATATTCGGTAAATTAAAAAAAATTATTTTCAATTAATTTCTTTGATTTAATTTGGCTTCCAATCGCTACAAGTATAAAGTTTATATAATTTAAGTCGCTGGACACTATACGTTGTGTCACAGAAATCTGTAGATATTCTGAGTTTCAGTTGGTTTTGATTTTTACGATTACCATTATGAAAAGAAATTATTGTTAATGGCCAATATTTAATTTATGTAGTACGTCCTACAGTGGCACTAAACGTTAAATTTGATCATACCCTTTACTTAGACTTACTTATTTTTAACAGTCTCATCCATTTGTGTTATGTTAGTTTGGGATTGGATATGAGTTAATTTTATTTGTCATCTTAAAAACGCAATATTAAAATAGAGATGTTCTAAAATGCTTAATTTATTTGACGTCAAAAAATAAAATGGAAAAATAAATTTCGAAATCGCAAGAGCAGTGTACTTAGTTGTCACATCCATCACGACTTTAATTAAAAATGATGGTCTAATAGCAACATAGTCTTTAATTACAACCGAAATTGCAACCAATACAACCAAATCTCTTGAGACAATTGTAAGGTCTAAAACAAACAGAGCTCAAAATTTCTAGAAATCCTGTCTAATATTTGTTCAAAATTTGTTAAGAGTTTTAAAGTAAAGTTCAAGTTAACATAAAGTATAAAGACCCTATAAAGTATTGTATATATTCTTAATCAGCATCAACAGCCGAGTCGTTCTATAGACGGTAAGAGCTGGGACTCGTGATATCTGCAGGCAGATCAAGTTAACGTTTATTTGCCCCCGCCCCCCCAATATAAAATTACGTGTCCGATCTGAGCCGTCTGTTTGTCTGTCTGTGGGTCTGTCTGTGTTATCGCTGACATCTCAGAAACTGTAAGTGCTAGAGAAACCAAATTTATAGTCGATTTAGCTGAAATTTGGCAATTAAGTGCAAATTAGAATTCTTAATCGATTGAAAGCTATTGGAAAACAAATGTATAAGTCATAGCCAAAAACATCTGCTCTGAGTTTCTTGTCCATGCCTCTTTTGGGTATTTAAGTAAACGCCTAATTCATAGATGGCGCGATAGTGCTGTCGTGCAGATTCAGCTGTGTGAAGGAAAAGGCACGAATTATGTGTCTGTGATATTTATTTATTATTCTAGAACCACACTATACAGAGCATTGTTTAAAAGTCGTGTGGAGCGAAGCGAAGTGAAACTTTTCCTTTTTTTTAGCAAAATTTGTTTTAATAATTAAATAAATACGAATAATTATTTATTTTTTAGTAAATTTTAATAAGCAATGGAGTATAATTGTTCTACAAGTATATGTAGGCAAAATTTATGGGCTTGAATTGTATTTGTAGGTATTTAATTCGAAATACTTAAATGAGACAAAAACAAAAAAAAAAACAACAAAAACACATAATAGAAAACGAAATTTGTGGTATCGAAAACTGTCTTTTAAAATCTAATCCATTTTACTGATGGTGGGTAAAAGGTATTGTTTGAAAATTACTTAATCCATTGTGTGTGGATGGCTTATCTGTCTGTCTGTCGCCTTCAACTTCATCTGCTCTTCATCTTCATCTGCAACCTTTGGATCGCTTCAACCAACCCTCGTACAGCACATATTTCAAGTCTTTGGGAATTAGCATTGTTGCTCTTTGCTAAAAATTAATCTCTGCCGAAATTCTTTTTTTTCATATTATTCCTTTTACAAAAATGTAGCAAATCTGTAGATCAATGGGGTAGGAGAATAACAATACTTGTAGTTCTTTTAGTACAATTTTTTGCCTTGTGTATTTTTGTGTCCTTTTTTTTTGAACCCATACAAAACACATAAAATCTGATGTTATATTATTATATTAGAAATTAATTAAAGGCGGGAAATTTAAAATATATATATTTGACTTTGAAATATTATTATACCGTGCAACATTTTTCAGAGTCTCTGTGTATAATAAATTTTGATTTTGAAACATTAGAAGCAGTTTTTTCAAATCAATTTTTTTCTATACCATTTTTAACCTAGCCTAAGTCTACAACTTTGCTGGAGACTGGAAAACAAAATTTTAATCGATTTATGATATATTTGCATTATATCCTGCTACTTTAGACTAAGTCTTCAAGTGGACTCAGCTGATAACTCAACGTTTAATTTAGATAATACAAATCATCTAATTTTCTTTTGACGTGCGAAGGCCAAATTATTAATTCTAGAACTGCATATTGTATGTGTGTAAATTTATTTTATAAATTAATGAATATTGCAGACTCCTTGATGATACGGTTACGACAGTGTTTTTGTACTCAATATTAAATTCTGTTACGGTTCTTATCAATTTCCGATTGATTGACTTAATTTTAAGATTACTGGCATAATTTAATAACTTTTGTAGAATTTTGAAACACTTTTGTAACTCTTACATTTAGTTTTGTAATACTTGCAGCTTTTGCAGTTTTGTTATCATTGAGAGAATCGTAACAATCAGTTCTGCAGCTGTAGATTGATTTAGTTAACTTGATTTTGATGAGAATATGTAAGCTAAAAACCATGAAATAAAATATTTAAAACCCAAAGTCATAAAATTTAACACAAATCTTATATTAGATGTTTGCCTAACTGCCCTTGTATATGAAAATATAGATGGCAATTTTATTAATTTACCTTGCCAATTAAATGATTTATATTTATAAGATGAGGAAATTATTAAGGATGGGTTAGAAATTAATGGTATTGCGCCAATGCAAACCATTGCTATCCACATGAAACAAGGCTGGCGAGGGCATATAAGATCCTTTACATAATTTTGAATGCATTCACGCAATAATAAGGCAATCTAAAAGACAAATATTAAAGTTTAAAAATATCGGGTTTTCAAAAAAACAGTTCTTGATTGCAACTTGTATTATTTTAGCTGTCATTTTTAGCTTTTGCTTTTTTTTCAAAGAATTTTACAAATTCCTAAGTTATTGTTTATTGTTATAAATTTCAATATTTTTCCTTCTAGCAGAGAAATATCCTTTTTTTTTTTTGTTGCTTGTTGTTCTCGTGTTTTCCAATAACAAAAAAATTTTTTTACCGAAATTTGCAGCGCCCAAAAACTGGTAAAAAAATGTATAGCTTTTTCTAAGTTTCATTTAACATTAACAACCTTAAAATTACAGATTGTTGTTTTTTAATATTTATTTTATATAGTTCGATTGTGCTTGGAACCAATTATTCATACAGTTTTATGCAAGTCTCTCAAACTTGAGTATTAAAAAGAAAATATTTTGTTCTTTTTCTGACAATTAAAAACACTCAAAGTGTCTGTGCTTATGAGGAAATAATTCAGAGCCTTAGCTCTATAGCCTATGAATATTAACATAATTAAATATTTATTTATATTTTTATCATCTCTGAAATCTAAGCACTTAAATAAATATACTATAATTATCGATTTCTGGGAGCGATGGTGACCTATTTCTGTGTATCAGGAGCTCTTACCATCTCTGAGGTCAAGACACTCTTACAAACAGACGAGTAGACAGATTTGGCTTTATCGATTCGGCTGTTGATCCTAGCTCAACACCGAAAAATAATTATTTACCAGTTTTCTTGATAAATAAGTTTTTGAAATTTTGATTTTTGATATTTTTTTGATATAAAATTGATTGAACTTAAACTTACACTTGGAATATTATCACTATTGCACACTTGTTCAGATAAGAGTCGATCCCGAATTTCCCATGCAAATATGCTGGGACATTCTCTTTTGTAGTCGGCAATTTTTTGTACGACTGGCGTTGTAGCTACTCGGGGCTTGGAACCTCCAATAGCTCGGGGCTTTATTGATCCAGTTTCGTAGTACCTTAAAAATAAAACGTTTCTTTTAATTTTACTCAATTAACTATTATTATTTTTTATACTAAATACTAAAGTCAATTAAAATATTGTACAAACTGGGGGAAATTATATTAAATTTTTTCGTTTTTCAAAAATTCTAAAAAGTGTACCTACTTAAATCTACTTATTTTACTCGTCTAAGGGATAGCAGACACATAAAAATGTAAAATCTTTAAAAGATATTTATAACAATTCACTTTTATTCATTCGTGGTAAACAAGTTTAAAAATTTATTTCCATTTTTTTTTATTTGTTTCCGAAAACATGTCCCGGGTTGAAAACAACTAGCGCGTCAAGTGTAAGTACTTTCATGGTTAAAACGCTTCTCTAAAAAACACCCTGTATACTGAGCGGGCGTATGAGGCACTGTTCTATAGTTATCCGGGTAAAAAAAAATTAGCGCGTCAAAGTACTAAAGTATACGAAGTTTCATTTAAATCGGCTGTATATGTGCTTTTTGGACGTATAATAAGACATAAAAGATGTATTTTGAGCAGATGTAAAGGTTTTGTATTGCAACATTTTCACAATTTTTTTGAAATAATTAAAAAAAAACATTTTTTGGATTTTTTATGGTTTTAGCCACGAAATTGAAATTTACGCCAACCTTCACTATGCGTTTCATAATCAGGGCATCAAAATACAGGGGTATACCAAATTTCTTCCAAATTGGAGATTATTGCTTTTTGGAAGTACACTCAAGCTTTGAATAGTATATATCTAAGTATCTGTATAAATTTGGTTTGGCCAAATATTTATTCCTCAAGTTTGCAATCATGTGCTACCAGTTACTACACTTAAATAAAAATAAGGACAAAAAAATGTTATGATGTTATATTCTAAAAATGAATTATCATGGATAGAAATATACAAAAATATAGTTACGCCTAATCTGATAGAATTTAGATAAGTTTTATTTTGGATTCTCCACATCAAAATCTATAAAAAATGTTAGTTTAGGTCCCAATTACATCCTTGAACTACCCGTTTAATAAAAAATACAGATTTTGTATGGAACTCAGAAACTTCAATGAAATACACAAAAAAATCTGGAAGTGATGGGGAAAAAGTGAATATGAGGTATTGTTAGGTGAAGATAGTAGAATACGAAAAATATATGAAAAAAGTTTAAATTTATAAACTAGTGTTATTATTTATATGTATATATAATATGTGGATGAAATGCTCTAATTTTCTATGTACGATGTATGTTTGGTACGGTTTCGGTTACATTTATTTTATTGTTATTTTTAAAAAGTTTTTAGGTTTTTCATAAGTACAAAAAGAATTAAAAGAATATACATATTTTATATAATGTCAAAAGTTATTTGGTGAAAAATAGTTACATTGTAATACACTTGTATTTTTAATTTTACACAACAATAACACAAACATTTTTTAACTTTGTGGATTTTTGCTTTCTTGTTTTCAAGCAATATGTTTTAACCTATACATAAGAATAAAAAATCCCTTTCTTCGATTTTGTTCATGGAATTATGAATTCATGATCCATTCCGTGAGCATAAGGGCTTTATCTAAAGTAAACTTGGTCCTCTAATCCCTAATACTCTTTCTTGCGCTTGTTATCTACCCAGATTCTTAAATATTTCTCATAACTTTCTTTTACTCTCACTTTTCTATTTCTATTCCTACTCTATTCTTCTTACTAATTTGTTAGGCATTGTGTCTCGGGACTCGCTGTAAGTTTGGGTATAGCGGCCTTATTTGGCGACAAAAGTTCCCTTATTGACCCTGATTCACAATGGAGTTAGTTTTTTTGTTGTTCTCTCTGAAAACAGGTTTTAACCGTTAAAACATAAACATAAATGATATTTCGGTCTATCAAAGATCGAAATCGAAACGCAACCAAATCATTTTGGCGCCGTGATTTTAATTAAGATGAACATTCGATTTTCTTTTATGTACCAATAAGTACTGAAGTTCGTCCCTGTTTACCAACCTTTTGATTTGAAGCGTGTTAAAAGTTGGTATTAAAAGAAGTTTGTATCTGGAAATTCTGATTGTGCTTGTGCGGAAATTTCGTCTAAACTTGCAATTCATGGCGTCGATTCACCGCGGAGTTCCAAAGCTTAGGCTTATCAATTGTTTTTTTTAAATAATAGTTTAATGTTTTACTAAAATTCATTTATTTTTAATTAAAAAAAAATTTTTTTAAAAACTTATTTTTACCAATTTTCATTCAAATTATTATTATTATATTTTACCCGAATCTTAAAAAGACCTGAAGAGCTGAAGGCCAAGTTGCTATTACTTAAACCGTATTATATAATAATTTGTAATTAATTTGTAATTATTATATAATGGATCAATAATAATAATAATATTAATAATAATAATAAAAAGAAAAAGTTAACTTCGGGCGCTGAAGTTTACATACTTTTTGCAATTAGATTTCGGAAGCACTTAGAGTTTTGTGGCAATTGGATTTGTACATAATCTAACTTATATAAATTCCAATTCGGATTTTACTTATCGTTTGTATGGCAGCTATATGATATTGTGGTCCGATCCGGCTGGTTCCGATAAATGTCTCATTGGACCATACTAGAAGCCTTGTCACCAAGTTTCATCGAGATAGCTTTAAAACTGAGGGAGTTTGCATACATACAGACGGACGGACAGACGGACCGACGGACAGATAAACGGACATGGCTAGATCGACTTCTCTAGTCCCCCTGACCAAGTTTTAGGTAACTTTGCGGGGTCTACTTCTATGTGTTACAATCTTCGTGACAAAATGAATATACTTTTTTTGAAAAAAGTATAAAAAGGCCTATGCATGATTTATATGAATAATATTAGAGATTTGGAAAGATAAAATATTAGTTCCAAAAAACAAATTTTTCCAAAAAGGCGAAACTTTGACAGCTTCTCGAAAGCAGTTAGCAATTTAAAAATTGGGTAAAACATTTTTTGAATGTACCTACCTATTTAATTTTAAAAATTTTCCTTCAAAGCCGAAACCGAACGAAACCAAAACCGAAAAAAAAGACGACCTTAACCGAAAACGAAGCGAATCGTCTTATGAAACCGAAACCAACACCGTAACGATATTTTTAATCGGCTTTAATACTTGGTTTAAAAGTTTATATTTTTTGTTATAAAGAATAGTTAATTATTGGAGCAGGCAGCATGATTTTCAGCGCACACGCTTGAAATAAATGAATAATAACCAATAAATAAACAATCAACCGATTTTCAACAAATGAAGTATTTTTTTTTTAATTTGCGAGGGTAATTTTCGTTTAGATAAAATTTTGAAAGAAATATAAATCAATTAATCGGTTTTTATGGGTCACAACAAAAAGTATTCTTTTTTCTATCGTTTTTGATCAGAATGTAGGAATTATAGCTTAAATAATAAAAATAAATGGCAAATGACAACTCAGAAAATTATACAACTTAAGAAAAACATATAACCGTATAAGAAAATTAAATAGCAATAATTAAAAACAAAAATAATATGAATTTAAAAAAAGTGTAGTTTGAACCATTAAAAATCCGAAAACTGCTGTGATTTTTATGATACAAAAGATGTTAAATAAAAACAGACGACTATTTGTCTGCTTTTCCTTGATATAATAAGTAATCTTTGACACTCTATCAAGTAATTCTTCTTTCTTCATTAATTCACAGGAATTTTAAGTTAAGCGATTTTATAATAAAAGAAATTTAATTTAGGTGCTATTGGAATATACACACACACATTGTTATGTTGAATTTTGAGTTTAAAGTCAATTTTATAATTAAAGAAAATATTCATAATTTAGGTGCTTAACTTGCATATACATACATACATAGTTCAATACATATACATACATTCTTACCTGCCTAATATTTTACTAACGCAGCCATTGGAAACTTGTAGTATTCGCGATATATCACATGGACGTGCGCCCGAATGAGCCAGCTCGACAATTTTTTGACGCGTAGAATCGGGCAGTGGACGTCCATTGACATAGACGCCACCCAGCTGATTAATACCGCTATGACCTGCAGTGGAGCAGCCAAATAATGCACTTTGATGACCCACTGATGATGGATGATGGCCATGCATAATATGTTCCGTAGTGAGCATCATATTTACTGTTATTTTTTGTATTAGAAAATATTATAGACTTATATGTAATAAGTTTTTAAATCACACAAAATTAGTTTTGTTTTTGCATCACGGAATTTTATTTCGTTGTTTTATTATTTTTATTAGCTTTTGTACTTTTTTGTTTTTTATGGTTTGGTTTGTTGTTTCATTTTATAAAAAAAAAGGGCAAAAAAAACAATATCACTCGTTTTATTATTTATATAGATAGATAATTACAAGTCGATTCAAATTTGTCGGCGGGCATTGCAATTTGTACTCGAACTACATTAATATTTTTTGTGGTAAAGTTTAAAGGGTATTCTTGAATTCGGTGTTGTCAGCCAAGCCAACTAGGCCCGGCGGCAAACGCCGTTTAAATAAGCCGAGAGAGAAAATATTCTATAAAAATTTTGCAACAAAGTCTGATGAATTTTGTACAACTAACTGTAACTGGATTTTTTTTATGATTGTGATATTCTTCACAGTTGCTTAACTTGGCTTGAGCGGTGGTAGCAGCGCGCACTTAGCGAAGCGAAACGTTAATGAGCTCTCATGCGAAAAAACGCGCCACCACACACTTTTCTTCAACTAGGTTGGCAACGCGAAAACGAAAAATAGCAGGCAACGAACGAACGGCAACAACATCAACTACCATCACTAGCATAGACTCCTCTCACTCACACAGTCAGTCTTTCTCTATACGAAGAGTACTAAAGTGTAAAAGGGATGCCTTTAATGCCTAAATAAAATAGCAAGAAACCAGATAAAGTGTAGCCATTTTGAATGGGGTTTGAAAAAGATGGCAATATAGTTGTCAGGGCTCTATTCCTATGGTTGTAAAAGAGATGCAAAACGAGTATACAATTTTTTGTTTGTAAAAAGGACAAAGCTAACAACTTACTGACTGCTTGAATGTCTGCCTGCAACACGCAGAATCATTTTCAGACATTTCATAATCACTGCAAATCATGGAACAACTTAAATTTTTATGAATACTAGATGATAATTAAGGTGGCAATTCGTAGTGGTTGAACATCTCTTAACTTAAACAAGCTTACATATGTATATATACAAGTTAGTTGCATATATGTATATATATACACATTTGATATATATCAGTCCATCTTGATCTTAGATATAATAAGTTGTAGAATCAATATACATAGATATGTATACAATTTTCCACAACAGTCGAATTTCCATATTTCTATTTATAATAGTACAGAATTTGTTGTCTATAGATTTTTTTCCAACTCTGAAATTAGTTTTTTCAGATAGTCTTGGCTAAATCGACCATAATATTATCAGAATGGAATTATTTGGTCTGAAAAGTCCAAGCTCTCTCAAAAATAAACATTATTAAATTTTAAAAATATTTATTATTTTTTTTTTTCAGTAAAATGTTCATTTCAAAGCCAACAGTATATGCAATAATATTTGAGAATTTCCTAATCATTTATAGAAAGGCTAAATTTAAAACAGATAAAAACTCAGAGGGAAAGTTAAGAACTTTTTCAATTACAGATCGGAGTAATTTAAGTTTGGAAGCAGTTAGAGATTTGTTCCAATTGGACTTTGTGTCAATTCGAATTGCCAAATGAGATTTTACAGATCGTTTGTAAGGCAGCCATATGATATTATCAATCGATTTCGTTCAAGTTTTATGTCGATAGCATGATAATTTATGATTATATGGCCGGTTTCGATAAATGTATAATCGGTTAGATCGACTTCTCTTGCCCCCTAACCAATAATAAGGTAACTTTGGGGGATCTTCGACGTCTACTTTTATGTGATACAAACTTTATGAACAAAAGTTTAAAAATCAAACAACAACAAAAATATTAACACAATCAAATAATAAAGTAATACAAGATTACAACACTAAAAATAAATGAAATAATAAAAATTATAAGTACCTATAATATAATTAAAAATATAGTAAAAATTTTCTTATTGCGTTGCGTAATAATTAATTATTGTACAGTCAGAATATGAATTACAATATTTATAGGTACCTACAAATTAATCAAAATTGGAATTAGTTACATTTTAAAAATACATTTTATTTCATCTAAAATAAATTTTAACATTTATTCTAAATACTGCACAATCGGACTCTAATGGTTTAAATTGAAGCTGGAATTTATATTATTAGTACATATAACCAATTTCCACCACCAATTTAATATTAAACCACCCACATAAGTCTTTTTTTGTACTGTTGTACAATTTCTGAAGAGGGCTCTCCTCACTTACCTTCTTCTTCTCTCGCCTCGTTCCGTTCCTCTCCGTTTGATTCAGTCAAGCCAATGCCAATTCCAACATGTAGCCCGACACGTTTTTGGGATTTTTGAAGTCACACGCACCAACAGCCACATGGCTGAGTTAAATCATCCACCCCCACCTACTCCCACTCGGATGACCGTCGTCGTCGTCGTCGCTGCCTGACATTGCGTCGTTTTTTTTTGTCAATTTTGAGCTTCATCTATAATTTCTTCAAAGGGCAAACTCTCCGCTCTGCTCGGTTTGGAAATTCCTTTTGCGTGTGACAAATAATTTCATGGCGAATTGTTTAAGGTGACGAATCAGAATTTTTCCAAGGAATGTGTGAAAAATTTTAACTTATTTTATGTATGTCAGGAAAGCCTTGATTTTTTTTCTATTTTTTTGTTAATGGTCTAAGACTAATTAATTCAAACTGAAAAAACCCATGTTTTATGAATTTCCTAAACTCATCTCAAATAGTTGCTCAATCTTTGGAAACGATCAAAAAATAATATTAAAAAATTGCATTAGAAATTTTTCCTGTAAATTGTACCGAATCCATTGAAAGTTCTCTCTAATAAATTTTTGATACTTTATAAAGAATACTATCTTAAATTCGGCTTTGTTCGAGTTTATCTTTTTTGATACTAAATTTTTAGTAAAAAATTGTTGTGATATATTTTTTCCTATACCTACTGCTTAATTTTTAATATTCTAATTTTTTCTACCTGATCCATTTAATTTTTTCGAATAACACAAGTGTTTTTAATCATGTCAAGTTTTGTTTTATTTATTAAAAATGAAAATAAGAAAAATATAAAAAACTGACAAAAAATATATAAAATATGTTGGCTTCTTGCTTTTACAGTCAATTCTAAGTTTTGAATTTTCAAGTTTCAAAATAATTATTATGATTAATGATTAAAAAACAAATTAAACTATAACCAATGAAAAAGATAGGCCAGTTGCCGATTAATTTTTTTTGCGTCTCCATGATAGCAAAGAAGTTATCACTTCAAAAATTATTAGTACTTACCTATAAGCATTTTATGTAGTATTGTCATCCAAATGAGTAAGTAAAATCGATTTGGTGCGTGTGTGCGCCAATAATAAAACGCCTTCTACGCCTTTGTTATTAACATAAAACATATTGATGAAAAAAAAAGAAAACAAATGTTATGTGCGGTGCGGCTTAGAAGTTGAGTGGAAGATGGTGAAGGGAAAAGGGCGGTGTCGATAGGCTGACCCATTGATTAGCTCTGTCAACAACAAATCGGTGAGAGGTGCAAACAGAAAAATGAGTTTTTAAACCACGGTGGCTTCCATTCTCTCTGCTTCATTGTTGAATAGAAAACAAAAGAAAACAAATCTACACACAAAAAGCCTTACAAAAAAAAAAAAATAAATAACATACATTGTTATTGATGCACACACAAACCACTAGAAACAGCCGCCAGGTAAAAGGAATAGGGATAGGGATATTTTAACTTGGATAACTAACAAAAAACAAAAAAAACCGCAGTCGTCGTTTGACAACAACAACTGATGGTTTTTATATCAACAAAAGAGGTCAAAGTAGTTACACTAAACACACTATTCAGACATGGGCAGAATGGATAGATGGATAGATGCCTGGATAGATGGATGGTTGGCTGAGAGACAAATGTAGGCTTGCCAGCGTTTTGACAGTGAGCCCTACTTAGGGGTGTGCTGAGCCTACCCTCGAAATAAACAATTAAATAAAAATGATGCATTGTGTGTGGATTTGCGCATGAACAGAAATTAAAGAAGAAGGGCGAGCGACTTAATAGATATACTCACTGACAAACTGACAAACTGACGGTAGTAAAGTAAAGTAGTATATAATATATTCTGGATCAGGATCAACAGGAAGAGTCGATCTTGCTTTTTCCATCTGGTTGTATGACACAACAAATTTTAGAGGTGAATTCTAGAATAAATGAAAATATGATTTTATCTGCTACATCTTACTTTCTATTTTGTCTCTCTTAATAAATATTTGACTAATTTTAGTGAATTAAAATTTAGTTTTTTTGATGGCTTAAAGTATTAGTAACAACATATAAAAAAAAAAACAAATCTTTTTGATTTTCATTTTCTAATTTTAAAAAATTATTTGAACTATAATTTGCCACAAAATAAATATAACTGCTTTATGGTATACTTAAATGTACAAATATAAACTAATTGTTTGAGTAAATATACAAAAGTTCTAGGTATTTTCTAGGTAATGATATATAGACAATTTTCTAAGCTACGGCAAATGAAAAATTGGGGCTGAGAAAATATACCAGTCGCCGGCCCAACACGCGTCGCGTATTATTTGCCGGATACGGAAATATTATTTTAAATAACTACGTACCTTTAAAGGCCGGGCAAAAGCGGGGCAGTAGCAAAGTGTGTGTGTGTGTGCGTGTGCACGGGAAATTAACAAGGGAGCGTGCAGAATGCGATTCGAAATATTTATTTATCAGAAAAAAAAGCTATCATTGTTTATAAATACTATAAATGATTGAGACATAGGAAGAGGCGTTTTACGTATTAACTTTTACGTTTTATGTGTATTTATATATTTTGTAGAATAGAAAAAATAAAAAATACATGGTCAAATGATAAACAAAATACCCGAAACGAAATTGAATTTAATTTATTTGTTATTCCTAATATAACAAGCTTAATTCAGCTTATTGATTAAAGTACCTATTAGTCAAAAGAACATGATCAGACGAACTTATATAAAGATTTTCATACAATAAATAATACAATATATATGTTGAAATAAGTACTAAATACATATCTATATACTTTTCTCCCCAGCATAGCTTTTTTGCTAACCAATTTACTGGTATAAAATTTGAATTTCAAGAAGATTTATATGTGCAAAATGGATTTCTCTAGGCCTTTAATTGATCGAATTTCAAATGCAGTCAAAACTGCACGTGTTTGCAATTGAAAATAAACAATGAGTACGTTTTACACCTCCAAGAATAAAAAAGCACAAAAAAATACCAATGCTAAATTGTACTTTTGGTGACTATCAAGCATTTTTCTTTTGAACGCTTTTACAACAATACCAAGCCACCCGTTGTTGTTGCCTTTGATTGATTTTATGTACCCGGTTATTAAAAGGAGCGTCGAGTGCGCAAAAAAAAAATTGGAGAAAAGCTAAAAGAACTTGGCCTTCATATAATATTCACACTTTTTCAATCCCAGTTTTTGCAGCAATTGCAGTTTCCTAGGAATCAGAGATCTGTAGAATCAACAGTTTTGTAAAAGAATGAAAAATGTGTTAAAAATTAGACTTTCTAGAACCCTAGTATTATAAGGAAAAGTCAATATGCTCACAATAACATAACTTGTAAAAACAACAAAGTCTCGCACAACAGTTGTTCTACCGTAAAAAGTTATGAGATCCATGTAATACCAAGTCGGTTAGTTTATTATTTTAAATAAATAGAT
>JAWNPY010000143.1:0-26910 GCA_035078625.1 Scaptodrosophila scaptomyzoidea
CGGTTAAAACTTGTTCAAGTTGCTGCTCCATTGAGGTTGAGATGTTGGTTTTTTATGGAAAATTAATTAACTACAATTAAAACGAAAGTAGAATAAAAAAACCAAAACAATGGACTTCGATTAGAGGTGGAAAAACTATCAAGGTACTACCGTTAATATCGATGTTTTTGTTTGTTTTTTTTAGGGATGGCCGATAAATAACGTATCTGTTACTTGTCACGAGTATTCAAAAGTAGCGGGTCGCAGCGAAATATCTGAGTGGGAGGCTGTCACAGCAACAGGAACAAAATATCTGAGTAGCGGGCTGTCACAGTGACAGCAAAATCACGCTATCGGCCAGCCCTAATTTAAATCCCATATATCGAAAACCATCGATGTTTTTTCTAAAATCCATCAATGCAGCGCGAAATACGAAAATAAGCCAATAAGCATATCTAAAAAAAAATCAAAAAAAATGAATTTAAAAAGCAACAACAAATTACCATGTAGATGTATACTTTATTTTAATAGCAAATTACATAATACGCTAATCTTTTACAGCAAACTTTTCAACAATACGCAGAGCGAAAAAAAAAAAAATTATATTTTTTTATTCATATTTTCTTTTCTTTTTTCTTTTTAAGTTATGTGAATGTGTTTAAATTATTATTATAGATTAATAGCTTATATAAAACTATTATTGTTTGTTTTTACAAAACGTTTCATGATATTCAACTTTAAAACATATTTGGAATATTATGGTAAATGTAGGCGAGAAATAAAAGCTTCCCTAAGAAGAAATTACAATTGATTCAAAGAAAACAAAAAAAAAAAGAAGAAATTAAAAGAAACAGACACGCACACTTAATTTTAAACCCGCCCACTCGGCAAAAGCAAACTTACACGATCTCATATTTCTCCACAAACAATATAGTCTCGCTAGAATACTTAACGGGAGCGTCTGTGTCCACATGGACCACATCGAGGGCATTAATGGCCGCATACGGAGTCTTTGAGACAAATGAAACTTGCAAGGGAAAGAAATCGCCTGGTATGGAAGCATTGCAACTAAATTCCATTGAACCAGATTTATTGTTAGCATCTATAATTGGTATATGCCACTGAAGGACATGTTTGCGTGCATCATAATTATAAGTGCCATCATATTCAGCCACAGAAGGTTGGACATTCAAGCTGCAAAAGGGGAAAAAAGAAGATGAAGAAAGAAATAAATAAGAAAATTAACCAAGACTTACGGCAAGGGTATAATAATGGCCACATCCTGTAATTCCAAATGTGAGGCCTCCAATTCATATTCAATATTTACATCGCAGCCGCCCTCGCCGTTATCGGAAGGCCAGCAGTTGACTGAAACAAAATCGATAAGTTTTACAAAAGCCTGGCTTCAAAACGAAATCTATCGACAACTTACTGGTCAAGGGAATAGCCGATTCATCTTGTGATATAAAACGCCATTTAAGCACTCCCACATCTGTGTTAAGTGGAAATGGTTTGGCCGGATTCTTTAGGCCAATCATGGCGCGTGTCTTGAACAACTCCTTGTCCACATTGGGATGCGTTTGCAATTGTATGCCCTGGGTATCATTGTTGGCCAATTTGACCTTAATGCGGCCCAGGTTCTCATCCGTAATGCGCAAGGTTAACAGGCCGGATAACTCAAATTGCTGGACACCGCCATCCCGGCCCAAACGCACCACCAATTTATCTTCCATTTTCAAATGAACGCTGAAAAAAAACACACAGAAAGAATAAAATTAAATGAATGCCAAAAAGGATTCCCAATTTGATTAAAAATACCTTTCGGTTTGTATATCAGCCGAGATTTTAGCCTTGGCTGCTGCACTGGCACTGGCCGCTCCACCGCCAGCTCCACTGCCCGCCGAGCCAGCTGGTGCCAAATTGGCAATCTTTTCGCCTTCGCTCTTCAGTTGATCCACAAAACTGTCCACGTCCTTGGATTTGCCACCCAATTTCAGGGCATTGCCAGAAGCAGGTTTCTGCGCCGTCTTTGTGATGCTCGGCTTGATGTCCTGCTCAATTGACGGGGCCGAGGCGTTGTTGCTGCTGCCGCCACTGTTGCCACTCATCATGTTGTAGCTGTCGGAGCTGAAGCCACCGCTGCGTCCACCCAGGCCGCTGCCCAGCGAGGGACCGCCACGCTTATTGGCCTCCATGCGCTGACGCTGCAGCTCCTTGGCCTTCTCACGCATCTTTTGACGCGCCTCGCGCTCCTGGGTCTGACGCACGGCCTGATACACTTTCTCCTCGTGCGAGTCCATCTCCACAAATGTCTTGATTTGGGCCAAATTCACGCTTTCTCTATAGCCCAGGGCAACAATTTCATCAAAGGCAAAAATCAAATTAAACGCATTATCCACAATTTCCTTTTCCTCCAATGAATGACTATATTCGGGAATCTACAACAACAAGAATGCAATGAGTTTTCAATAAGATTTTAGTTTCATTTTACACTTACCACTTTGGAGAACAATCGCAATGTTTCCAAATCCTCCAGAATATTACTCGCCTTTGTGGTAATCAAAAGCATATAAAGCTTCTCCATTGGCTGATAAACATAACGCACTGAATCTGTTTCCACATAAGTATGCTGCTTTCCAGCAGTCATCAATTTGGGAAAGGCAGCCAGAAGGCCCTCAATCCTCGCTTTCGTCATTTCCACAAACTGACGTGACAAAATCACTGCAATTGTATATATGTGTGTGTGTGTGTTTCCGAGTGGTTAAAGCCAATTTAATTAATTAATTTTTGTGTTAACTTACCTTTGCCATTTTTAGTGCAAACAGCCGCAGCAATGAGTACCTAAAGTAAATAACAATTTCAATTAATAATGCAATTTAAATTAAATGAAAAGCAATGGCAAAATAAGAAGAAAAAAAAACGCCGACGTGTGCATTAGTATGAGTGTCTCTGTCTCCGTCTCCCATAACCTACCATTTTGTAGCAGCAGCAAATATGCCAATGTGTTGTTTTATCTATGCAAAAGTCAAATTACTTTTATTCAAGTAATTTTGTGTGTAATTGGACTCAAAACAAATAAATGTTTTCCTCTTTTTAATAATCAATCTGCCGCGTAGCTGACGTGTTCGGTTCTGCCACAAAAAAAAATATGTTTACGATAAATTAATGACAGCTGTAAATTTATCGATAGTATCGATGTTATCATTTTCCGAAAAAAAACTATCGTTGTTTTTCCACCCCTAATAAACAACAATCTAAATAATTGTTCAGCCAGAACTTGTTGATTTTTTTTGTGTGTGGTGTTTTGCGGAAAAATTCATTGTTTTTAAGATTCACACTTTACACACTTACGCCTTCAAACTGGAGAAGTGGAAGAGAACACGTAATTCCACAAAAAAGATGGACCATCGTCAACCTGCAGCAGCTGCCTCAACAAATACAAATGCTGGGGCGGCCGGTGGTGGTGACCATGGAGGAGCCAGTTCACCCATCGATAAGCCCTCAATTTTGGAAGGTAATTTCACCACAATTTGGTTAAACATTGAATTTATTATTTGTATATTTTATTTGTTTTTGCTGCTTGCTTTGTGTGCTTAGTGGTCCGTAACCCATACTCTGATTTCTCCCCACCTCCCTTTCTATCACTTTCTCTCTTTCGCACTGCTCAATTGTGTGTATGTGTTCTGGGCGTTTTATTTACGCATTTGTATGGGTTTTGCTGCTGCTGCTTCTTCTTCTGCTGGTACTGCTGATAAGCCCACTTTATGTAGGTAAATATAAAAACCAAGTCAGTCAAGCAAAGGGAGGACTAATTAATTCCGATGACGATGTTTACTGCAGCTGTTCTTTGTGTCCCAAAAATCTGTATAGTTTTCTTTTTTCGTTTCTAGTTAAATTTAGTTTTACAAAAATAAACTTGGCTTTATGCGTTGTTGTTAATTTTGTTTGTGTTTGTGTTTGTTTTTGCCCTTTTGCCAGGCTAAGGAATTTTATTTTTAGCTTTAAAAAAAAACCATCCTGTGTTTGCGGAGGAAAAATGGGGCGGGGGGACATGTGTGTGACCTATTTTAATTGAAAACCAATGTTCATTCACCTGGCCATAAAATTTACTCTCTTTGTGTAACTTGAAACAATTGCAACTTGTCGTTAAAAGCACGTAACTAGGCAAAAAATATAAAAAAAAGTTAATTTGCCCCTATGAATCATAAATTCCTATAGCATTTTAATATTTTACTTTAAATTTCCCCTTGTTTTTTTTTGTGTGCTTTATAAGTTTTTTAAAAACCTCCAACAAGATTCCTTCTTATAGGAATTTTAAAAGACTTTCCTTGGCTTGAAGTTTAGTTAGTTTCCCTTTAGCTAATTGGATCTGATTAGATAAATACATATTTCTCTCCTATGAGAATAGTAAATTACTTGGTTTTTATAGCATTTGAAATTCATATAAGTTTATTTTTTAAGACTCCTAAAATTTCTTGGCTTATTTTAAATAATAATTTAAATATTTTACCTCAAATTTCCTTGTTCTTTGTAGAGTTTTCAAAGTTTCTTAGGATTTCCCGATGACTCAAAAAATTTCTTGATTTTATTCTAAAAAATATTGAAATATTTTACTTCCAATTTTCTTCTTCTTTTTTAGAGTTTTAATTTCTTGTTTTATCCTAAAAAAAATCATTGAAACTACTACCAGTTTTCTTCTTTTTTTTAAAGATATAAAAGTATTTTAATTTACCCCTATGATTCCAGAAATCTCTTGGTTTATATTATATAAATTTAATGTTCAATTCATAAATTTTTAAAAATTTCAATTATCGCTTTCTTATAAGATTTTCTGGCTTGCAACAATTTCTAATTGGGTAAAAATATTTCTGATTTATTTTATTTGAAATTCCAATTTTTTCATATTGAATTTGATTTGATTGATAAAATTCCACAACTGTTTTTTTTTCTAGGCGTTCTTCACAACATATTTGAAGGTTTGGCCGATAAAGATGAGAATGTTCGCTTGGCCATACAAAATGCGATTGTAAAAATATTGGAAACTCATCCAGTGAAAGCGACAAATATTTTAACCGATTATCGTGAAAAGCATACAAAATTGAATGAACAAACTATTGCAATATTACTTGAGTAAGTCTAAATAACACAAAAAAAAAACGAATTGCAATTTTAATTTAATAATATTTTATTATGAATTCCAGTTCAATTGTACGCGTGGTTAATTCGAAAAATGCCTTACCCTCGGAGGCGAATAAAAAGTTGATTATTTTGGCCCTCGAGGAATTGACACGCTCCACAGAGCATGTGCCACTTGTACAAAATCATGCGGTTAATATTTTAGTGGCCATTGGACGCAGCCAGGACTGTGCCTTGGTTATGGAGGCCCTGCTGGCCCAGGTGGGCGAGGAGGGTGTGCCGCATTTCATGCTGATGCAATGCCTGGGCACCATGGCCATGGCCAATGTGCCCGGTGTGGTGCCATTTATCAAGGCGATTCTGGGACGCATATTGCCACATTTGGGTGGCATAAAACAGGATCACATCAAGCAGGCCCATGCCTATGCCATAGGCAGATTCAGTGAGGCCTTGCTGGAATATGCCAGTGGATTGGAGGCCAAGGAAGTAAACGAGACGGCCACAGAGCCAAGAAAAGAGGAGGATTCACTGATAAATTGTTCAACCGAAATTTCTGTGGCCTATGATGTTTTATTCAATCAATGGCTGCATACACGAGAGCAAAAGGTTTGCGTGGAAATCCTGCAGTCCTTGTCCAGCATGTATCCCTTATTGCCAGCGGATCGGATAAGGGATCAGGCACCGCGTTTAATACCACAAATATTGGCACTCTATCGCCGTTCGGTGGACCGAAATGCAGTCACGCAATTTCTTTCTTCTGTGCTGAAGACAAACATTGCCTTGCAATCGGATGTTTTGGATAATGTGATAGATGCCTTGGTCACACATCTATTTGATTTGGTTTGTGTTTATCCGGACTATGAGAAGCCACAGACGGTGAAGGGACATTACGAAGTCTTGCGTTGTTTTCATTTATTGACTGGCGTCTATGCGACCAAAATTATGGACACACTGCTCATACATTTGCGCAATAATAGCGAACGTGAGCGTGTAAAATCACTGCTCATATTGACTCATTTACTCAATACATCGACGGGTCAAATTGAGACAAAACTTCAGGCCTTTATCGAGTGTTTGAAGCAAATGATTGTGGCCGAGCGTAGTGTTAAAATGAAAATGACTTTGTTAAAGACAATTGTGGCACTGGCACAAAAATCATTGATACGCGACAAGGAATTTGTTTGGTTTATTGTCCGCTATAGTTGTAAATATAATAAGGTTAATCAGGAATATGGCTCACTGGATGAGCATGCCAATTTTGTGGTTAGCTGTGAGAATATGCTTTATATGCTGGCCTCGACAGTGGGCACACTGGATGAGCTGCTCAAGCGTGAATTACTCAATTATTTTGTGCTCTTGGATTATACAGATATTTGTGGTAATTTGGCCAAATGTTTGGCCAGTCTTTTTGCCCGCTCGCCGCACATAGAATTTGATATAGCCACAGAAGAGGAAATGACTGTGGCAGCAGCAGCGCAAGCTGTGAGTACAGAAGGAGCTGCAGCTGGTGCGACAGGAGCAGCAGGAGCTGGAGATGGAGAAAAACAAGTGGAAAGAATTAAACGTGGCAAAGTTGTGGTGCCCGGGGCAGAGACAATTTATGCCCGTTGCTTGGCGTTACTGGGCAATCATCAGTATATTAAACGTGCCTCAAATATACTCACCTTTTTGAAATATTATCATCCACATTTGAATCCGGCATTGAGTGATTTGTGGTCACAGCATATTTCTGATTTATTGCTGCATATAAATAAAGAATCGGCGTATGCACAACGTTTGCAAGATTTTATTGTAGAAACGAATGAATTTCTAACCAGTCGCGATGAACATTTTGCCCAGCGTTTGGTCAATAAGCTGGCCGATCAAATGTATATGTATCCCATACAATTGCCCCATTCGGAGTGGCATATACCCGAGTTAAATGCCGAACGGGGCATGTTATTACAGGCTGTGGCCTTGACATTGTGCCAGGTGACGGATGTGCCCACAATTCATACCAAAATTGATTTAATTGTTACGGCAGCCAAACAGGAGAAATTGGATAAGCATGTGAAGCATGCCGACTATGAGCGACGCATTGAGCCTTGTGCCTTGGCCTTGGGCTATATATCCCGAATGCATTTGCCCCATTTGGTTAAGAAATTGGCCGAATTGGCACATTTGGGCGGTCGTAAGCATTCCACTGGTTTCTTTAGTAATTTACATTTTATCAAGGATACGCACAAAGAATTGGAAAATTATAAAACAAATTTACTTGTGGTCAAGTCATTTGGACGCATTATGGACGAGGCAGATCCTCTACAATCTCTTTCAAATTTAGATGATACAATATTAAATTTTCTTATTCTGCAATTGACTGGCAACAAAGATCAGACAATAATGTCGGCCATATTAAAGACATTGCTAAGTATTTGTAATCAAATAATTGTGGCCAAAGAGGAAATGACTGCTCCGCTAAAATATCGCAAGCAAATAATGGAAACTGTCTTTAGTATACCAATTCAGGCGCCCTTCGATGATTTACCCTTGTTGCCCACAATTTTAAAGCTGGGCACGGATTTTATACGCATTGGTGGCGATGATTCCAATGAGTCTGTGGATGGCGGTGTCATTTTTGAAATAGCCTGCAAGAATTTCTTTAGTTGTGCCCAGAAATTAAAGATGAAATTCGATTCCCAGGAGGAGGATGAACGTAATAGCTTTTTGGCCAAACATTTGAATGAATCGTTGCCAGAATTGAATGCTTTGGTACGTGTAATTGTCGAAATGGATCCATCACCGGCCACATTGGATTTGATAATCACCATACTCGATTGCTGGATTCGGGACAAGAATAGCGAAGTGCGCATTTGTGCTAGCCATGTTTTTAATAATACTTTAGATGTTTACATCAAATCGATGAGTTTCGGCTGTGAGGCACCGTCCAAATTTAATCAAACTGGCCAAATGTTGGGTAAAATTGTGCCCCGTTGCATCGATTCGAATGGGACAGTGCGTCAGGTGTCTGTGGATATTTTACAAAAGACTTTGGAAATTTCGTGCATCTACGAGACGTTGACAATTGCCGATAGCAATGCGGATTGGGTCAAGGAAATTGAGGCCATCAAAGAGGATATTATAACGGATGAGCCCAAGCAAATTTATATATTGGCCGGTGATATGGCCAAGATTATAGCCCAGCGTATTTCCAGTTTTCAGTATTTGCAATTTTGGTAAGTAAAAATCGAAAAAAAAAATGTATATCATATAAAATCTTAATATTTATTTTACTCTTTGACAGCAAAACACTTTTATCTTCATTGCGTGATCCCGAGCAAAGTTCTACGATTGGGGCCAGTGTGGTACTCAAGTTTTTTATACAGCAAAAGGGTTCGGAGCTATTTCATGCCATACCCGATTTGGTAAATGATAGTTTATTGGCATTGCAATTGTGCGAGGTGAATCGTGCCAAATCGGGTGTATTGAAGGCCTTGGTGGCCTTAACCAAGCATCATCCGAAGCTGGTTAGTGCCGAAATGTTGGCCCAACCTTTGCCCTATGATGATCATATGATTGAATTTTGGCATTTGGTTTGTACGGATGCCCAGCTCACTGGTGTCATTTTGGAAAATTTCTTGCAAATTCTTAGCTCTTCGTCTATATATGAGACGCAGGATAATAGCCTGGAGCGACAGAAAGTGGCCAGTGTGCAGCCATTTGCCATATTTTGTGCTTTGCATGAAATGCTGCCCTGCAAGGATATTTGTAATGTGAGTAAAACGATACTTATCGTTCTCTATCGAAATTGATTGCATTGTTTTTTTTTGCAGGAGCTCGAACGTAAATTTCCTGAATTATTTACCATGCTGTTGACTTCTTTGTCCACCTATACAAATCTGGCAGCTCCCATGCATCAATTATCACCAAGCTCAGCGCAAAATGCCAGCAGCAACAGCAGCAGCACTAAAACCAAATTTGGTTTTGTCCCCAACAAAGAGGTCATCAAACTGAATCCCTGTCAAATTGTTTTGGAGACATTTCAATCGCTTTTGAATAATCTGGAAATGGAGCAAATTGCCACTGTTTTGACCGTCAATTCAAAATTGTCAACTAGCACAGATTGGCAAAATTATATTGAGCTACTCACCCCGATGGCCATTGGTCTGGTCAATCAATTGCAAATGGGCTCGCCCACGCTAAAGCAAGTCGTCTATTGTCTCAGCAAGTATGTCTCCTCGCCCTATGATGGCCAGCGAGTGGCAGCTGTGGGTCTCTTTTCACGCTTGGTGCCGTTGAAACCCACGGGCGAAATGGCCAATACAATAATGCTACATTTAAGTTCAGCCCTGAGTGATCCCAATGCTGTCGTCCGTGGCCTCAGCATTCAGGGCATGGGCTATGTGGGAATGCTGGTGGAACACGATCGCCTCAAGTACACGGACACGGCGTTGACTGCCCTGCTCAAGGGCATCGATGACACGGTCAGTGAGTGTCTGATTAATATCCCTTTGGAAAGTATGCGCGGATTGTCGCGTATTTTGCAGGCCTTGCCCACAGATCGTGTGGAATCGTTTCATGTGTCTTTGGCCATTCGGATTAGGCCATTTTTTGGCAGTTATTCGTTGGAAATACGCGAGGCTGCGATTATTTTGTTTGGTGATCTGTGCGAATCGAAAATGTCCCTCAATGAGGGCAACAATTCGCCCACTTCATCCATTGAGGCCTTGAGGGAGCAATTGTTTGCCAATTTATTCCCTTTGCTGTTGCATCTCAGTGAGAATGAAGGAGCCATTGTGCGAGCCTGTAAGGAAACCTTGCGTCGCGTTTGTCAATTGCTGCAAACCAAAAAAATTAATGATTTGGCCCAATTGCATCTGAGCGAGCATAATGAATTGTTTTATTACACATTTATTGTGGATTTTGTTAAAATTATTGTGAGTGAAAATTGTGAAAACTTAATTTCCTTTTTATTAATGATGATTTTTCTTTGATTGTTTAAGGGCTTGGAATTAACCGAACATATTCAGGATTTTATTGACTCTTGTATACCTAAATTGCGTAGTCAATGGCCAGAAGTACGCGGCAGTGCTGCCATTGTAATTGGTAAGTCTAACTTAATTATTTTTCTGTCATTTCTTAATTCCCTCTTTTCCTGCTTTAGGCGTCTTGCATAAGTTTCTGGCTGAACGCAATAATCAAACCGAATCGGTGGGCACTAAAATTGCCGTCCTACTCAAGGATGAGAATCATGGAGTGCGTGTTAAGGCTGCTCAAGCGTTGGGCTATTTCTATGGCGATATTTAAAATCAATTATTGTAATTGTGACACCAAAAAAAAAAATGTGTTTAAATGGGACCCAAAAACAAACAAAAATAATACAAAAACATGTTTCCTTTTTCAGCTATAAAACAAATTGTTGCAAAATTCCTATTTATATATTAACATAGATTTAAAAACAAAAGAAGAAAATTATATATATTTATTATTATTACTATTATAATTATTAGTATTTTGTCCCTCGAAAAGTGTGTGATTCCCTTTCCAAATTCTCAATCAAAGGCGTGGATTAATTATATATATTTTTTTATGTTTGTCCTGTTTTTTTTCTGTTATTATTATTATTATTCTTATATGCAAGAGTTATATTTATATACACATATATATATATTTACACATGGCAACAAACCTTTTCATGTATTTTGTATGTTTTTTGAAAAGGCAATTAACAATAACAATAAAAACGAAAGTTCAATTAATGTTGTATTAAAAAAATAAAACAAAAATAAACTAAAAGATTTGTTTTACTTGGGCCTGGAACTAAAATATGCCAGCTTCTTGGTTAAATTCTCTTTTAAAATGTTTGAAAAAAATAAACCTAAAAAACTTTGAAATTGATTTAAAATTTTAATTGAATTCTTTTTAACATTCTTATTTTTGCATATTTTTAATGAAGCTAGAAACATTTTTAAAAAACGTTTGAAAAAATGCTTAGAAGAAAAACCTAGAAAAATTTAAATATTAACTTCAACTGCAATTTACGCAGGTTAGAAAGAATATTTTCGACACAAACTAAAATGTGCAAGACTTTTGATTTAATTAACTTTAAAATATTTGATTTTTCAAATTTTTTTATTTCTCCAGGGACATTTTTAAAATTGTTTGAAAATGTAGCTGCAAAGATTCTTGATTGAATTCTCTTTAAAATATTCATTTTTTCATTTCATTTTAAGAAACAATTTAAAAAAAAAAGTTTGAAAAACAACAGAAGTTTTTAAAGAATTCATTTAAACTTTATATAATTTTAAAATTAAACAATACAAAAAAATTCATTTACATTAAATCATATCAAATGCATTTAAATTTAATTAATGATATATTATATAACAAACTACTATTTTTTTTGAATCTAATCAAAGGCATAATATTGTAGACGACCCGAGGACCAGGCAATGGTCAAAACCGAACGATCATTTTTCCTATAGAGAGGCTGGAAACAAATGTATGTGGGATATTCACAGGGATTCTCGCCACCCAAATAATATGAGGCGGTCAATGTACAATTATATTTTTGTACATGTGTGCGGAAAATAGCAAGGCTATTGGTTATTTGAAAGCTAATCACAAGATATTGGCCATGTGGATCCCAGGCCAATTGCTGAACGGGGCCGCCAATGAAAAACTGTGAATTTCCAAGCATGGGGCAAGGAGTGAGATCGGCAATGGGTAGAATTTCTTTCTCATCAACTGCAACAAAAAGAAAATAAATAAAATTAAAGCTAAATTGGAAGCAAGCTTTAAATAAATGTAGGCAGCTTTATACAGACAATCCAAGAGTTTATTTGGTTGCCTACCTGGTAACTTGCCCTTATTATTAATCTAGACAACTTTATGGATTAACACTGAGCCCTAGAAAACTTCTCAAAGGCCAGCAGAATGAAATTCAAGATTGTCAAAAGTGTTCTAAGCCATCAAAATTATACTTACAATCTAAGCATTGTTGCAAAAACTGTAGACGATATAAAATGGGCTCATCGGCACTAGCAAATAATAGAAAATTGCCACAGGGCGACCAGCAAGCAGCTTTAACATGACTACATTTTAAATTCCAGCGATCTACGCGCCATTTCTTTTCACAGTCCCAGACCATAAACGTGCGATCCACAGTGGCACCAAAGAGCCAATTATTGTGTGGTGACCATTTTAAAAATGACTTCCCCCGTCCAAAGCAACGAACTGCTTGCATTTTATCATTGTCCGGTGACCAAATCACAATTCCACTATCGCCAATTGAGGCGGTGGCCAGCAAAGAACCATTACGAGTCCATTCTATGGAAGTTATGGGCATTCTAGAAGGACTAATAACAATACAAATTAAATAAAAGTTGTAAAATTATTTTAATAATTTAACTTACTTTTTGATAAACTTATTTGGCGTGGTGGAACGTGTTAAATACAAATTGCTGTCTACAATCCAAGTGCAGAGACCCTCGCGACAGGCCACAGTCAGCTCAGATGAGCACAGAGGACGCCAGGCCATGCAAGTAATGCCAGTTTGTTCCATGCTCTGTTAAGAAAGATTGAATTAGTGCCACAATTGACTTGATTTCTATAATAGTCTCACTCGAATGACGAGTCCAGGCTCAGATAGACCATTTTTGGCATAAATGCGTATAATATCATCTTTGCCAGCCACGGCCAGCTTGAAAAAGTGCATATGCCAGGCAATATAACGAATATAACTGGTCTGCCAATCTCTGAAAGTAAAGGAATTGTTTAATCTTCATAATAGCTGAAATTCCATTCAATTTACCTGGTCTCTGCAAATTCAGCTATGCGTGGCACAGCTGGCTCTTGGGTATTGGGAAATATCATCATTTTGATCCTTTTGTAAAGCAATAAAACATCTACTAAACGATCGGCTGTTCTGGCTATGACAGGCGCCTCTCGCCTGGTCTTTCCATTGCGAGCCTCGTCCAGGAAATCCCAGAATCCACACTCAAAGTAGGTGCGAATTATGCGTTTTAGGGCCGTCTCTTCGACAGGCACCAGCAAATGGCGCGGCAGTGTGGATTGGCTAAAGAAACGAGCCGACGAGTTCATGGAATCGTTCTTTAAATTAATAACCGGATAACGCTCGAACTCGACTATGTGATTGTGTCGAAAGGCCAAGTCCGGCATTGTGGACAATGGTGGGCACTCTTTAAGATTATTTAAGGCAGCCATTTCGTCACAATTTAAATCTAGTTATGAGAAAAAAAACAAAAAATGCGGCGTCGCCGACCGGCTAAAATTAAATATAGCCTATCGAAATACAATAGCAAGCCTGTGACTGTGACAGTGCTACCCATTTATCTTGTCACTTTCTACCAATTCTATCGATAACTCCAAATGATACATACCTGATAAAAACGACTAGCATTTCTTGATTTTCTATCAACAACCACAAAAGTTGGTTTTCGCACAGAAAAAAACTTGACTAAGTTAGTGAAAGTGCTTAAAAATTGTGCGCAAACTGAGGTAAGTGCTTGCAAATAAAAGCAATTTGGCGAATAAACTTGAAAAATCTAAAATCAGACTCAACAAAATTAAGTGAAGAGATTTAACAAGTCTAGTCCAAGTATGTGTGTGTGTGTGAGTGTAAATTGTAGTGCCGCCTAGTTGGGATTGGCGCATTTCAAATGTGCCTAAAAAATTTGGTAAAGAAAGAAAAATTAAGCCCTCCCCCCGCACACAATAACAAAGAAAAACGCAAGGTGAGAAAATGTTTTATTTTCAAGTTAATAAAAATATTTAAAACGATTGCCAGGGCAACGCTTTTAACGGTTAGTCTTTTTTTAAATTAATTTAACCATTTTTGTACATCACATGTAATAGCTGGTAATAATTGAGAAAAATATACAATTTTTTACTAATTTAATTCAGGTGAGGTTAAAAACAATTGACTTTTTTTCATTTTGTTAAATCAGCCTCTGCTTGACAGAGTTGTTATTAACACGGGCAATCGAAAATAGTCGATAGGTTTTTTTTCTTTTGTGTCTATCGTGTGTGCCAAATGAAAAGGAATTTATTTTTTTTAGTCAGGTCGTGCGTTGAAAAAATAAACTGTCAGAATTACATTTACAACTTGGAAATAAACTAACATATCGTTTGTGTTAACTGCTTCGAAAACACATATTTATTCAGCAACAACAAATTATTTGTACGCAACCAGGGAAAAAAAAAAGTAAATTCATTTTTTTTTGAAACAACTAGGCAACTCGAGACGCGCAGCGCAGCACATTAAAAAAAAAAAAACTCGTGTGTGATTTATCGGTTTGGAGGGCTGCCCCTATGGTTTAACGACGTTTGCACTTAAATTACGCAAAATAATTCCATTAATGTACGTCTAGAAACCGGTGACAAACCAATCATCAACAGAATCAGAATCAAGAATATATATAAATAAGATCTACATCTACATAATTGTAATTAATTTTCTTATATTTTTGGCATGTGCTTCGTTTCGCTACGCAACAGAAAAATGAGTAGCTCCGAGGAAGTCTCTTGGGTTACCTGGTTCTGCGGACTGCGCGGCAATGAATTCTTTTGTGAGGTAAGCTACCAAAAAAAAAAAAAAAAAACCTAAAGAAAAATTAGGATTAAACTACAATTTGAATTATTTACATTTACAGGTTGATGAAGATTATATTCAGGACAAATTCAATTTAACTGGCTTAAATGAACAAGTGCCCAATTATCGTCAGGCCTTGGATATGATTTTGGATTTAGAGCCTGGTAAAATAGACAGAAAAATGTAAATCTTATAATTTATTAATGATAATTTCAAATTTATAGAAGATGAACTTGAGGATAATCCATTGCAATCGGATATGACCGAACAGGCAGCCGAAATGCTGTATGGCTTGATACATGCTAGATATATATTAACAAATCGCGGCATTGCCCAAATGATTGAGAAATATCAGACCGGTGATTTTGGCCATTGTCCACGTGTCTATTGCGAAAGTCAGCCGATGCTGCCTTTGGGTCTTTCCGATATACCCGGCGAGGCCATGGTTAAAACTTATTGCCCCAAGTGCATTGATGTTTATACACCAAAATCATCGCGTCATCATCACACTGATGGCGCCTATTTTGGAACTGGATTTCCTCACATGCTATTTATGGTGCATCCTGAATATCGCCCCAAGCGTCCTACCAATCAGTTTGTTCCACGGTGAGTTTCCTTAATCAAATAAAACTTGATTGATGATTTTATTCGTATTCAATACAAAATACAATTTATTTCTTTCATGCTACAACAACAACAACTGTACACAACCAACTATAACTACTACAACAACAACAGTCTCTATGGCTTTAAAATTCACAGCTTAGCTTATCAAATTCAGCTGCAGGCAGCAGCCAATTTCAAAATGCCACTACGTGCGGTAAATTTAAAATAATTTCTTTTTATCTTTCTATCTATCTATCCATCTCCTTCCTTCCTTCTCCCACTCTCTCTCTCTGTCTGTCTATTATACGTATATACATATATAAATATTTAAATAACAAATTATTAATTAATATTTTTTTTTTATTTTTGATTGACTAAAAACCATCAAAAGTGAAAAATAACTAAGCTTGAAAATATAAATATATATATTTTTTTTTATTTGTTTCTCTCCCCACACATATAAAAAAAAAACCAAACCAAAAAAAAAAATACCACACACAACCACCGTTATTTCTGGTCCATCTACTATCGAAAAAACAATCGAAAATTTTTGGTGAATCAACAAAAAAAAAACTATAGAAAAACTAAAAGAAAAAAAAAACAACAAAAACACATTCAACACACACACACATAAATACACAAAACATTGATTACATTTTCACGAATGAGTATATAAAAAAAAAGGCAAAAAAAGGAGGCGACCAAGGAGAAGACAACAGCAATAACAACTACAACAAAAACTGATGAAATGACCACAAATTATGATTTCTTGAAATGCAATTTTAATTAAAAAAAAAAAATACTTAAATAATTCGTAGTGAAACAAAAAACAAAATAAAAAAAAAACACCACACAAACAAAAACAAAAAGAGTAATTCTTTTTTCACACCCACACACACATACACACATATTTATATATATAACCAAAAACACCTCGATTCATTATGTTTTTTTTTTTTTTTGAATTCACCAACATCGACAAAATTGTAATTGAAACTTTGTGTTGTAATTCATGTGTAGAAATTTGTTTATAGCATTTAAAAAACTCACACTGCTGCTGCTAAATTTACACACACACACAATTACATTTGAAATAAAATGAAATTATTTGTAAATTAATATTTATATATATATAATCCAATCCCAGCAGCAACGAGAATTAACTGAAAGCGAGCATTAAAAAAAATATATATGTAAAACAAAACACACTCGAAAGAAAACAGAACTCATATATTCAATTCATCATTCCAAAATTATCAAGATCACAAATTTCAATCATTTCAAGCATAAATTGTGAAAAGGGAAAAGAAACAAGCTAGCAGCAAAACAACAACAAAAACAACAAGAAAGAACGAAAGAAGGAAATAAAATGCTATTAAAAATCCTAGGATTTTTATTGCAATCAATCAATTAAAATATATAAATAAACACAGATAGCAATTAAACACAATTAATTAATTAAACAAGCAAAAGCAGCCCGAAATTTTAAAGGGAATTGAATTTTTCAAATTTTAAAACTAAATGGAAAATGAAGAAGAAGAACATTAAAAACTTTAGAAATCCTAGGATTTTTAATAACAACAAGAACAACAACAATAATAATAATAATAATTAATTGTGTATTAAATCAGCTTCAACAACAAAACATAAAACAAAAATTAATGTAAAATAAACAAAAAATCAAATGTTTATATTTTATAATAAAATTTGTATTTGGCAGCAATAAAAAATTGAAAAAAACTATGAAAATTAATATATATATATTAAATATTGCAAGGGAAAAACAACAAAAAATAATTAGTGTGTGTGTGTGATTTTTTTCATTTTTAATTAATTTTTTGTTGAAACTAAAATTTAGTTTTTAAGGTTTTCCAGTTATTTCTTGAGTGAAAGACTTTCTTTTTTTTTATTCAACAACAACAGCTTACTTTAAAAATATATAATAAAAAAAAAACAAACAATTTAAATATAGACAAACATTTTTTTATAAGCCAATTAGTTTTAAACTGTTTAACAAAAAAAAAAAAACAAAACAAAGAACTTCAGTTAACGAAAATAAACAAAAAAAAAGAGTTGAAAAAAGAAAGAAAAAAAAATGTATCATTTCATATAAAAACACTCATACCACTCATACATTTAAGCATCTCTCCTATATATATATATGTGTGTGTGTGCGTGTGTGCCTGACTGCGTCGTCTCTATGGTTTGTTATTCTTTGTTTCTTTTATTCCTTGATTTTCTGAAAATTAACTTTATTTTATTTTCATTATAATTTAAAATGAAACTTGAAAACGCCACAACAACAACAACAAACCAATTTAGGACTATATTGCACTGTGTCAGGAGATCTTAAGCCGTCCCGATCCTGAGGCCGAAGCCGAGTAGGCTTGCACTCTCTCTCGCGCACACACATACACACACACATGCACACATACAAGCAAACGCGTGCACACCATCAAAATTTCTCTCTTTTAGCTCGCTCTCTCTCGCTCGCTCTGTTGCTGTTGTATCTTGCCATTTCACTCTAACGCTCTTAATGGCTGGACAAATGCTAAATGCTATTTTACTTTTTTTTTATCTTTTGATTTCTGTTTGATTGTTTTTGTTTTAGTTTTCATTTTATATATATTTTTTTTAGTTTTTTTACAATTTAATTTATGCTAATTTAACACATTGTTGTGTGCCACTTTGTAAAGCAAAAATTAAAAAATAAAAATAAAAGAAAAACAAAAGATAAAATTCAAATTATTTGAAATGGGCCAAATTTTATATAAATAAGTACTTAATAATAATGATCAAAATCATTTGTTTTTAACATTCTTCTCATTACATATCCACACATCTACACACACACACACACACAAAATCACACATATTAAAAACGCAATTGTGTAAACCTAACCTCAAAAACACAACACAAACAAACACACAGAGAGAAGAAATTAGGTGTCTTCAAGAGGTTGCCAAAGATTTTCGACTAAATTTATCAAAATTTGATTACAAATTGGCCAATTAATTATTTTAATTGCAAGTGAATCTCTTACAACCAGAAATTCATTTATCCCACCTATCCAAGGAATCATCAATCTAAATATATATTCTTATATATTAAATTTAATATTTATGTGTGTATATTTATTATATAAATTAATTGATTATATAATTATTATTGGAACAATTGATATTTCTGTCTGTGTTTACAAAAAAAAAAAAAAACAAACAAAACTAGAAACTTTTTTGAACAACGTTTATCAATTTATCTTCTTCTTTTTCTTCTGCTTTCTTTTTTTTACTTTTTTCTCTCTTTCATTGTAATTTTTATTAATTACTTGGTGTTGAAACCAAAAACAAAACAAAACCAAAACTTTGTTCTGATTAAATGATTATTTGTGTGAAACTACTGGGTCTCTATTGTCCCCCCTCCACCTCCACTGTACTCTACTCTACTTCACCCAAACCAACAACAACTGCAGCAACAACGTGGCCAGCCACCAAAGGACGAAGAGCCTGAGAACAATGCCATCGACTCGATTTCAAAACGTAATTGAGAACCAAATGAAACCAAAAGAAATAAAAATCATAAAATTAAAACCAACTATTATAATTATTATAAATTGAGGAAAAAGCAAAAGAAAATTTATATACAATTAAATGCTATACTGCAGCATTCATGCCCTCCTATAAATAAAAAACATTAAACATACAACACACACATACACACACACACATGCAAGCAACGTGGGACTAAATCAAAAAAGAAAAAATAAATAAATACCAGGCGAAAATGAAATCAAAAAAATCAATTACACACACAGACACAATTTGGAGCAGCTTCACACAGCAGGCATGGACAGAGCAGCAGCAGCAGCAGCAGACACGGAGCTGCATTTCAATATGAGGAGAATAATTTTTGGACCCGCCTAAAAAAATGTATTTCTTTTGTTTTAAATTAAATTAAATTTTTTGTCGGCCGTCCGTCTAAATTATTTTAAAACATTTTGATTATTATTCACTGCATTTTGTGCTGGTACAGGGTATTTAACAGTCGGACTACATTTGACTGTAAACTTCTCACTGTTTATTCTAAGTATATTTATTATTAAATAAAAGAAGAGTTGCGGAAATGGAATCTTTCGGTGGATAATGTAAACTAAAATTAGAAAGAATTGCAGACACACACACAATACATAAAAAAAAACAAGAAAAAAATGAAACAAATAAGTTTAATTAAAGTACATAAGAAATAATTAATATTTACAAAAAATGAAAATAAAAGAAAAAAACACAATAAAAAAATACACCCTTGATAGTTTTAAATTAATTTCAGCTAATAATGGAAAACAAAATTTAAGGTAATGAAAAATTAATAACTTGAATAAATTCCAACAATTTACCAAGATCCTAAGATTTCAAAGAAGAACAGAACATCTTCAATTTAATTATTTAAAATAAATGTAGAAAATTTTATCTCTTTCTGTGCCACCTAAAAGTATGCTACGATCGAATTAAATGTGTAAATTTGGGCATTTTTAAACTTGGTTTTCTGCAAGTTTTAAGAGAACTGGTAAAGATAGAGAAATACAAATTACATTTCTTGATCCTACTCGACGTTCTCTTTCGTTTGATATGCCATTTGTCCATATTGGTGCAATTTTACAAAGTCATCAAATTTTGCAGTCAGTTGTAAGGAATTTTTTTGGCTGCAACAGTTTTCTGCATCTATCTTGAGAACCGCTTGAAATACTGAAATAAATTTGACATCACTTGACTTGTCTGAACATGTCCTTTCGTTTGATATGCCATTCGTGCATATCCGACCAGTTTTTCGTAGGAAAAACAATGAAAAACTAATTTAGGGAAAATAGCAGGAAATTAGCTATTTTCAGCTAGAAAAAAAGGACCTACAAGGACAAACGGCATATCAAATGAAAATGAATTTTCAGGCGAATCAGGATATGTAATAAAAATTTCTGTATCTGCAGCCGTTCTTGAAATACATGCTAAAAACTCTTATACCCCAAAAATGACTATGAAAAATTATTCCAAATTTCATAATTTTGAAAAAAATGCACCATTTTGGACAAATGGCATATCAAACGAAAGGTAAAATTTAGACCAGTTAGGAAATGCGTTTTATATTTCAGTACTTGACGCCAAACTCAAAATATATGTAAAAAATCAAATTTCAATTGAATGTTGATTACAGAAAAATGATATTTTTAAGGAGATACGAAGAAAAATGAAGGCTAAAAATATATTTTTGTTTATTTTTTTTTATTATAGATCACCCAACCAAAAAAATAAAAAGAATTTCTTTTTTTTGTATTTTGTTTTTTAATTTATTTTTGTTTTTTTTTTTGTTTATTTTTAAATAAATTATAAAATTCTTCGTAAAATCGAAGAACTTCTATTATTATTATTATGGTTTTACATTTGCATTTTGTTGTTTGTATTTGTTTAATTGAATTTAACTTTATTTTGCTGCTGTTTTTATCCTCGCTACTCCTAAACTTCTTATTTATTTCGTACTTTTTGCCATAGTTTTGCGCCTCTCTTTTTTTGTTTTGTTTGACTCTCTCTCTTTTATTTAACCTATTGTGATTTTGTGAATTTAATATACAATTTTACATCATCATCATCATAATTAATCGAGGGCTTGGCTTTGGGACGAGGGGGGCTTGACAAGTTGTTGAAGTTTTTTTTCGTTTTCTTTCTTTCGTCGAGGAACACATTAGGTATTTTTTTTTATTTTTTATATATTTTATTTATTTAATTTAATTTATTATTATTATTTTCTTCTTGTCTTTTTTTTATGAGGCCGAAAGAAAAATAAAAAGAATTTGTTTTAAAATTTAATAAAAAAAAAAAAAATATAATGTATTATATAATTCTACAACGAAATGTTTATGTGTGTGTGTGTGTATTTTGTTATTAAGCTTTTTTCGTTTGTTTTGGGCGGTAGGGAAAATCATTTAGTTTTCTATTTTTGTGGTTTGTGTGGTTGCAATTAAGTTAAAGTTTGTATTTGTTTTCAGTCTGATTTCTACTGCCATTTTTATACATCCTTCCATCCAACACTCTCTGCTTCTATGTTTGTGTGTGTGTCTGTGTGTGTGTGTGTGCAGCTTACAGCTCGTCCTTGAGATCGTCCTCTGGGGCGCCGCCCTCTGGTGGTGGTGCACCGCCAGTGCCCTGATAAAGCTTGGCAATCACTGGCTGAACAATGGCCTCCAAATCCTTCTTCTGCTTCTTGTACTCCTCGGGATCGGCATCGGCATTCTGTTCCAACCATTTGATGGACTCATCAATGGCCGTTTCCAATTTGGTCTTTTCCTCGTCGCTCAATTTCGAGCCGAGTTTATCCTTGTCGCCAATTTGATTCTTCAAACTGTAAGCATAGGATTCCAGTTCGTTGCGTGATTCGACGCGCTCCTTCAGCTTCTTGTCCTCATCGGCAAACTTCTCGGCATCGTGGATCATGCGATCAATGTCCTCGGGCGTCAAACGGTTCTGATCGTTGGTGATGACAATCTTTTCCTTGTTGCCGGTGCCCTTATCTTCGGCGCTCACTTGCAAAATGCCGTTGGCGTCGATCTCAAAGCTCACCTCAATTTGGGGAATGCCGCGTGGTGCCGGTGGGATGCCAGTCAAATCGAATTTGCCCAGCAAATGGTTATCCTTGGTCATGGGACGTTCGCCCTCATAAACCTGAATGGTCACAGTATGCTGATTATCAGAAGCTGTAGAGAACACTTGCGATTTCTTGGTGGGGATGACAGTGTTGCGTGGAATCAACTTGGTCATCACACCGCCAACGGTTTCAATGCCCATAGTCAAAGGATTCACATCCAGCAGGACAATGGCGTCGGTGTCCTGTTCGCCAGAGAGAACGCCAGCCTGGACGGCGGCGCCATAGGCCACAGCCTCATCGGGATTGATGCCACGGGATGGTTCCTTGCCGCCAAAGAAGTCCTTGACGAGCTGCTGCACCTTGGGAATACGCGTCGAGCCGCCAACCAAGACAATTTCATGTACATCCTTTTTGTTCATATCAGCATCTTCCAAAACCTTTTGCACCGGCTTCAATGTCGAACGGAACAGATCCATATTCAATTCCTCGAATTTGGCACGTGTCAAAGTCTCGGAGAAGTCATCGCCCTCAAAGAATGATTCAATTTCGATGCGCACCTGATGGGAACCAGACAAGGCGCGCTTGGCCTTCTCCACTTCGCGACGCAGCTTCTGCACGGCACGGTTGTCCTTGCGAATATCCTTGCCCTTCTTCTTCTTGTACAACTTGATGAAATGATCCATCACACGCTGATCGAAATCTTCACCGCCCAAATGGGTGTCACCATTGGTGGCCACCACTTCGAAAACGCCATTATCAATGGTCAGCAGGGAGACATCAAAGGTGCCGCCGCCCAAATCAAAGACGAGAACATTCTTTTCGCCCTCTTTCTTGTCCAAGCCATAGGCAATGGCAGCCGCTGTGGGTTCGTTGATAATACGCATAACCTGGAGACCAGCAATGACGCCAGCATCTTTGGTGGCCTGACGCTGGGCATCGTTAAAGTAGGCTGGGACTGTGACAACGGCATGGGTGACCTTCTTGCCCAAATAGGCCTCGGCGGTCTCCTTCATTTTACCCAAGACCATGGCGGAGATTTCCTCGGGGGCAAAGATCTTGGCACCCTGCGATGTATCCACACTGATATGGGGCTTAGAGTTCTTTTCGACAACCTTGAAGGGGAAGAATTTGATATCGTGCTGGACATTTGTGTCCGACCATTCACGGCCAATTAAACGCTTGGCATCGAACACTGTGTTCTCGGGATTTGTGGTCAATTGATTTTTGGCCGCATCACCAATTAAACGCTCGCCATCGGCGGTAAAGGCCACATAGGAGGGAGTAATACGATTACCCTGATCGTTGGCAATAATTTCCACGCGTCCGTTCTTATAAACGCCAACGCTAATAAAAATCAAAGAACAAGAACATTAAATTAATTTACGATCTTATTTTTTTTTAGGAGAAGAGCATTAATTACAAACTTACCAAGAATATGTGGTGCCCAAATCAATGCCAATCACAGTGCCCAATTCTTTGTCCTTTTCCTTTTTCTCCTCACCCAGGGAGAGGCCAATGAAGGCCACAACAGCCAATAAAATGCATAACCTCATTTTTATTTGAGTTTAGTTTTTGTCAAGTCTCCAAACAAAAAAAAAAAACTGCAATTGAAGAACAAAAAAAAAAAGAATTTAAATAAGAGAGAACTTTTTTTTTTTTTTCTTGACACGTCGACACACTATACACGCTGACCATAAAGAGCAAAAGAGAGAGAAATAGCTGACGTTGTCAACAGGTATAAACCGTTAAGTGTGCTACTTTTTTTACCTTGGACAGACAGAGAAAAAACAACACAAATACACGTCTTATTCGCAGACTAACCAACTTACAACTGTTAAAAAGTTAAATTCTGCTAATGCTAAAGAGAACACACACTGACATTGACCGACGCCAGCGTCGACAGAAGAAGAGTAGCAGCCGCAGCAGCGTGCAAAGCTGCTTTTGTATACGTGTAACATTTTTCTTTTCTGGTTCTTTCTTCGTTGCCGGGTGCGTAAACTTAAACTGGTTTTGCATACACAATTAAACAGACAGACAGACAGGCACACACACACCCACGCCCCTTTGGTATGCCAGGTGAAAGTTTTTAAAAGGAAGAGAAAAGTATTATACTCACATGCCGGTAAATTACAAATATTTACGCAGCTGTTTCCTCAACTGACGTGTACTTTATTTTTTTTTTGGGGGGCTGAGCTGGCCTTTTATTTGAAAATCTGCGGTTTTAATCTGCCAATATATACCAATACCTGCACACACACACACACATGAATTCAAAAAAATGACGTGTACAAAGCTGATTGAACGGATTCACACACACATGCATACAAAAGATAAGTTGTTTTTTTTATTGTAAGCGCAGGCGCATCTTTGTTTTTTCTTTCTTTTGTTTATGAAACTATAATTAACATTTTGAAAATATAAATAACTACCATTAAATACCATTTAGCACTAAGAATTTAACAAAAGGGGTCGACCAGTGAGAGAGAGAGGGAGAGAAAGGCACCACCGGCTGAATTGCCAGTGTTGTTCATTTTTCTGAGGGGGCTTGGAGCAGCCGCGGCATGCATAAATGAAGAGGATGTGAATGAACTTTGTCGATTTCATATGTTAATAAATATTATTACGTCAATTTTGTTGTTCGGCCATATTTTGTCATGCATATTATTTGCATGTTTATGACGGCGACGACAATGACCCAACAGTGTTGCTCTATGAAACACACCCGCCCGCCAATATTCTTTTGGTGAGGTCACACTGACGCCGCGTGTAGTAAAAAATTCTTGAAATTTTGCCGCAAAAGAAAATAATTTGCATACTCTATAGCCATTAAAACAATAAAAATGATTGAATAGCCTTAAAGGCAACTTTTTTAGTTGGTTTTTAATTAATGACAGGAGAGCAGTGAACTCTTTGGGGCCCAAAACTGCCAACATGGCGGCTGGAAATGGTGGCAGAGGAAGCGGCAATGGCAGGTTTTTTTTTTCTTTGTGCTAACTTTTACTTTGCTTTCCCGATGTAATTTTATTTACGCCAATGCCAATACTATATAGAATGCAAGAGCAATTAAAAAAAACTTACACTTTGGTTTTTTTTTCTTTCTAGAACACACTACACAAAACTAATTCCAACCTTTTCTGATTGAAGTAAGAGTAAGACTGACTGAGAGAATTAACAACGCCGTTATGTCTGACGTGTACTTTTGTCATCGGCATTCGATATTCTTCGATATCGAATATGAATTTCAATTAAAATATTCTAATTCAAATTAATAAGAAACGCAAGTGTTCTTTATAGTGGTTTGTTTACTTACATTTTTTAGACTAGAATTAAACACTAAATAATATAAAAAAAAAAATGTATTCACTTAATAACGCTTTAACTTTAGCGTTTGTACTTGATTTCTTTTTGGCTTTGTTGGGGTTGTTTTGTAACGGAATTTAAATTGCACATCCACTTAATAATTGTTTATAAATAAATTATTCCTTTTTACTATGTTTATTTCGGCTTTAAATTTGTTCACGTTTGTGATTTATAATTTTTGGTGTGCTTATTGTACTTTTTGCTTTTGTTTATAAAACTTGTTACTTCTTTGCCGTTTGTATTAAAACTGTTTATATGCTCTCGCGGACGCCGGCTATTTATTTGACGGCGTTGTTTGTGCTCTGACGTGTCGACCACGTCAGTTGACGGCCGCCAATCAGATTCTTGCTTCGCCACTGGAAAGTTCGTTACAAGTACACGCAGACACTGAGAGCGAAGAGAAAAGCAGAGAGTGTTAATTCAAGAGAGCCCAATTTCGAATTGCTTGCAGTTTGGTGGCAAACATTTCTGCTTTGCTTTTTTTTTTTGGTGATAAGGCCAAGGTTGTTGGGCTGACGTACCAAATTCAGATTATTGCATTATTTTTGTTGAACACTGACGTGGTAGCATCAATCAAAACTCCCATAGAGATATATATTTTTGATTTCTCGAAATTTCATGATATTTCTTGAAATATCTTTCAAGAGAAGAATGGAAAACATATCTTATCATTTTCTAAAATTAGTGACTCATTTGAAATTGAGAAAACTAAGGGCGGTAAATTTATATTATTTTTTTTCAAAATTTCTGGAAAAATTCTTGAAATTTCTGCGTTTTTTAAATTTATTTTTCATCTAAAGTTTTTTGTCAAGCCTCGAAATATCAGCAAAGTGAAAGCCTTTCAAAAATTAAAGTTAAAAAGGCATAAAAACGAAATAAAATATTAGCTCAGAGTTTTTTTTTCTATTTAGGAATCAATTAGGAAAATTGTAAGTTATTAATTTGAAAAAGAAAAAGATCTTTAGAATTCTTTCATGAATTCTTGTCTATTTTATTTTAAAAAATGGGTTCGATATACAATTTTCTTTAACAAATCGTCCAAATTGAAAAAATCAATTTTTCAAACATAAATAATTTAATTTGCAAATAAATTTCTAGAAATCTCAACAAGTTCCCATTAAATTAATTTAAAAAAAAAAGATGGGGAAATTCTTTAATGAATTCTTGTCTAATATTATAAACAAAAATGCTTTCGATACAAAATTGATTTTATTTTCAAGAAGTTTAGCTAAAAAAATAATTTCATAAAAGTCTTAATTGAAAAAAAATCAATTTTCAAATATAAATAGCAATTTTGTTTTATTTTTTTGGTAAAGAACAAAAACCTGAGTAATCCCAACAAATTCCCATTAAAATAAATAAAAACAAACTGTTGCATTTCTTTTGTTTTTTTATTTGAATTTATTTTGTATATTTTCAATATTTTCTCTTTTTGTTTTTTTAACTTTTTGTTGTCATTTATTTATGCTTTACCTCTTACAAGCAATAGCTTATTTATTTTCATTTTATTTGTTATTATGATTGTTTACAATAATTAAATATGTGTAATTTTATGCAGGCATAACATAAAAAAGAAGAAATAGCATAAATTTTAACTAAGCAAAAAAAA
>JAWNPY010000143.1:27010-44898 GCA_035078625.1 Scaptodrosophila scaptomyzoidea
AATTAAATATGTGTAATTTTATGCAGGCATAACATAAAAAAGAAGAAATAGCATAAATTTTAACTAAGCAAAAAAAAATAAAGATTTTTGGTTTTATTTACAAGAGACAAAGTTTAACAAAGTTTTTATTTATTTCAATTTTTTATTTTTTTCCTTTTGGCAGCTTTTAATTTCAATTAAATCAATTTTTAGGCTGGGGAAAGAACAAGAAAAAAGAAATAGTCGATTTATGTGTGCTATAATTTAATATCAATAACATTTTAATATTTCTTCATTTTAATTTAGTTTTTTTTTTAATTTAAGACGTGGCCCAAATTTTATGGTCTTTTTCTTCTTGTGGCTAGTCATTTTGGGCATATATAGGTATATTTTTTTTTCTCAGTATGTGTATAAATATTTAAATTCTATATAAATGACTTTTTTTAAGCAATTCTTTTTTTAGTTAGTGTTTTGTCTTTGCCACTTGCATGCATACACACAAGTAGTTATCATTTTTGAGGGGATACACATACATACATTCATATATATATATATATAAAAGGTGAGACCAAAACAACTCTCTGCTGCTGCTTCTGTTAAAAGGCCTCACCTTATAAGTGGGTAAGAGAGAGAATAATAGATAATAACGGTGCTGCTACTGCAGCTGCTGCCGAAAACGGTATCAGCCGCGGCGGCGGCGTTAAAGAGAAAAGCACATCAAAAAGATTACAGTTACTTTAGGTTAAGTTTATATGGGTGTGTGAGTGTGTATAAAGAGAGTGCATAAAAATGTGTTGTAAATTTGCTCAAGTTTTCTTTGTTCTTTTTTTGTTTGTTTTATGTATAATTGCTTGTACAATAGTTAATTTGGTTTTTTTTTGTTTTTTTGGTTTTTTACATATGAAACACTTTAGTTGCATGCAAAAAAAAAATATAAGAATTTAAATAAAATTTATATAATTCCCCCTTTTTTTTTTGGTCCAAAACAAAAATGACAGCGATTTTTGTTTAGAGGCTAGTTAACAAATATTATATATATCAACAAATATAGTGCAGGCAGGCAATAAAGCAAGCAAAAAAGCTTATTTCTCTCTCTCTCTCTTTTTCTGTTTGCTAATTGCTTTATTCATGCCGCACTCCGCATATGGACAGGAACGTACTGAAGTTGTGCAAACTGCAGGCTGGTAACACTGTATACACAATGGAAGCCAAGGCCATTTCCTGACACTTGAGACGGAAATCGTGCAGCGCCTGTAATAATAATTCAGCAGGTGGCGCTGCATTAACCTGATAGAAAACTTTCAAATGTATGGCTGGCAACAGATCACGATCAGCTGCTGCTACTGCAGCAACTGTTGTTGATGCTGGCAATGCTGCTGCTGCTACTGCTGGTGGCGAGGTTAATTCAGCCTCAGTATCACGACGCTTGGACGTTGCCACTGGATAGTCTTTGAGCAAACGATTCACAATATAATTGAGTATCTCATGCAAATGTTCGGCATTAACACTTTGGGCCAAACGACAATGATTGCCCAAAATGTCATCACTCAATTGCGTTAATTGTGTGGTGGAAGAGGCCAAACCCGTCGAAACATAACAAACAATTGCAGCGCAATTATTTTCATAATTCCAGCGACGTCGTATGGAAATGGTATAATCACTCACCGAACAGCCAGTTTCCTCATCTAAAAATAAGAATTAGATTTAAAGAGAATCCTACTCGTATTTTTTTTTATTGTAATTTCTACTCACAATCGAAACGATCATTATGCGTATGAGCCCAAACCTGCCACTCCACCAGAGCTTCACGTGGCAACGCTGGCAAAACAATATAATCCATAATGGCATTTGTTGTACGTCGCTCCCATTGACGTCGCGCCTCGGCAATGAACGCTGGATGCGTGACAAAGCAAATGCCATGGACGACATCTCTCAATTGTCCTTGGGCATTCATTGCCTTGGCAATGCGACTAATGTGACGCAAAGTCAATTTACATTGTGGCCGTATGCCACCCTCAATGATTGTCATGCTGCCAGGTACAAGTGCAATTTGGCCCGATATATAGGTAATATCACCAATCTATAAAATGCCAAAATGGTACGGCAAAGAGACAGAGAGAGACAGAGAGAGAGAGAAAGAATTGCAAAATTGTAAATAAAGATAAACAATTGAGATAGAGATAGATTTCATTCTATCCACGCGGCCACACCGCTCTCACCCTGGTCGACTGGCTGTAGGGGCCAATGTTAGCTGGTGCCCAATGTGAAATGCCCTGGACATGCATTGTATTCCGTTTGCCATTGACCAGGGCAGTTAATTCATCTTGCTGCTGTTGTTGTTCATCAGCATCGCTAGCAGCTACAGCAGCAGCATTTGCATCCCCATCGCCGCCCTCATCCGGCAATGTGGCACGTCTGCAACGTGCTGGTTGCTGCATTTTAATCACATGATGGGCAATTGCCTCCATTACCACATGACAATCATCTGGCAATGGGCATTCAACACAAACCCGCGTCGGTGGATTATGAAAGCCAAATGTTTGACTATAAATGCGATTCAATATGGGATATTCATTAATTGAACGCACATAGAGCATCACATAGCAATAATCTTGTAGCTCATAATTATTGGCAATCGCCAATTGTCTCAATGTTGTCATGGCCTGCTGCATTCCCTCTTCCAAAGTAGAGGCACAGCCTGTAATTAAATACAATAAAAATACAGTTCAAATGTAAATTTTCTAGGTATTCATCATCAGTTCACCTTGGATGCCTGCCACCCACATCCAGCCTTTGGCATTTATGGCCACCATTGCCTGATTGGATAATGGACGGAATTCCCTTTCATATTTCATCGGACTGGGCGGTTGTGTGGTTGTTGTCGTCGTCGTAGTTGTTGTTATCATAGAGCCCTGTGTATGTTGGGCATTTGCGCCAGCGCCAGCACACGCCGTCGTGCTCAGCCCAATCGAGGAGATGGCCAGCGACAGCGAGCCACAAACCGCGGCCGTACTGGTACCCAACGGACGCGAGTTACCAAAGCTGCCCGCCTGGAGCTGCTGAACAAGATGTGTTGAGCTTTGTGTGGAGCCCAAGGCGGCGGCCGACGTTGACGTATTTGCCGCCAGCAGCAGTGAGGCACTCGACGCCGCTGCCGTCGGTATGGGCTCGTCGACACTGGCGCTCTTCGTCACAATTGGTATGGGCGAGGACGACGACGTGGCCAGATGGCGGCCAAATGAATTACTTCTCGATATCAATTCATTTTGACTTAGCGACTCCCGCAATCGTGTCTCCTTCTCAATTAGCTCCAATTCGGTTTCACTAAAATCCGGATCACTCAAATCGCTATAGGTCGATTCATTTAAATCATTAATATAATCCAAAGATTTCTTAACAAAAACCACATCACCCAAACCGCTGGGCATTTCTTTTGGCTGCAATGTTAATTTCGTGAAATTAATGTAGCCCACCGGGCAAATGGGATCGGCACTGCTAATTATTGTTTGTATATCGCCAACAACAATGCGCTGCTTAAACAATGGACAATCCAAAGTGAACGTCTCGTATTCTCCGCCCTCGCCGCAAACATTTAAGCCATATTTATCCCGCATTTTCAATAAATGTGGCTGAATCTCACGCAACGATTTGCCCAAATGACGATCAGGCACCAGGCCCAAGGCAGCCACCTGGAATGGAATGGCATAGATTCATTTATTATTATAATCAAAGTAAGAGTAAAAGTAAGGAGAATAGAAACCTTTATTATTATGGCATGCACTTGACAATCAATCATTTCCTGCAACAATTCAGTCTGGTCTCTCCTCCACAAATAGGCCAAGGATATTAAATTTAAACGACTGCAAACATTCTCAACTCGAACACGTTGATAATCCGATAGGATGGCTCCAACGGCCACCGCTTCCACTTGCAATTCATGCTGAAAAAAATAATATAATATTAAATAAAATAAATACAATATTATCACGTGCTCAGATCAATTATTTTGCATTTCTGATAAGAAATTGTAGCAATAAATACCAATTAAAGTTTGTAAACGCCCCTCAACATTGAACTTTGTCAAGGACAATCAATAAATAATATCTTTATTTAATCTTTAATCTGGGGGGGAGGTGAGCAAAGGTTGTTGTTATTACAAGTATAAATTGCACAAGAGCGACAACAACTTGAAGTTGTCATTGTGTCAATATTTAGCCAACCAACTACTCAATAATAATAATAATAATGAAAGAAAAGCAAAAAAATAAACGGGGGCAAAATTAGAGGGCAATAAAAATTAAATTCTATAAAAGGAATTGATTAGAAATTATTTTTGTTTAAGCGGAAATAAAAATCAAGAATTATTCTTAAAAGGAAATTTATAAATTTCCAACATTTGAAATACTCTAGAAATATTTTTGAATAGTTGAAAAATAAAACTAGCTTTAAATTTTTAATATTCTAAAAACAGTTTTAAATTTAACTGTATGGAATATTTCGAATAAAATTAAGTATTTAATTTTAATTTAACAATTTAAAAACACTCTGCTTACTCTAGTAAAATGTTAAAAATTTCAATATAAAAATATATTTATGGAAAAAATTCTAGTAATATTTGAATAGCATGAAATAATTTGAAAAGGGGCAAATTATCCAAATTTATCAAGCAAAACAAATAAATCTAAAGATGAAATATATTTACTCATTTTTCAGAAAGCCAGAAAATTGTATTATTTTGTTTGGCAAACTAACAAATCTTTGAAACTAACATACAAGTATATAAAAAAATATAGTATCAATAATAATTTGCCTTTTGCACAGACACAAGCGGCGGCTTTGGTTATTGAAAACGAAAAACAAAAATAAATAATAAATAATAATGAAAAAATAAATAAAAGCAAGCCAACTAACTAATCGTAGCGTTTAATCTCGGCACCCAAGCCATCATCATCATCGATTGACTGACTGACAGAAAATGTGATGTGATTGTTATTCAAAAAACAACATACACAATATGAAAGTGTATTTGTTTTTTTGTACCTTGCATGTTTCCAGTAAACTATAAAGATCCTCAACTTCATCATCGTCCGTGGGTACATATTGTTTGCCAGTTTGTAAGCTTTTCCCATTCGTTTCACGCCGATACAATGGCAAACCCATCGCATTGGCCAAGATTTCAATGCCCATATGGCCAACAGTTTGGTACATGAAACTATCCAATTCATCTGAAAATAAATAAACGGTTTATTATTAAAGTAAGTGGACGAGTGGGTGGCAATTTCATTGGAACGACAAATACGCAAATCAAATTAAAAATAAAGCCTATTGAAATTGATTGTGCAAACAAAAAAAAAATACTACAAATAAAATTGTTTAAATAAATATAAATAAGCTTTGCTTTTTTTTGGGCTAATCATTATTTGATTTGTAATTTATGGCTCATGTAAATTTGAAAATAGATTAGAGTCAACTGAATTTATTAAAATTTGTAATTAAAAGAAAAACAAACAGGGAATTAAATTTAATTGTTAAAATTGGAAAATTATTTTTTTTTAATGGAAAATTTTGATAAATTAAATAATTAGTTAATTCAAATATTTTTCAAGGAATTATTATAGATAAATTCAAAATTTTAAGCACTAAGCAAACTCGATTTTTTCCACAGATATTAAAAAAGAATTCAATTCAATTTTTTTATAAATGAAATGAGTTCAAAAACTGATAATTTATAGATTTTAAAGTTTATTTTAAATTTTAATAATTCGAGGATTTTTTTCTAGGATTTTTTGGTTTTTTTTTTACCTCTATCCTTGGGATGTAAATTGGCTAGGGCAACAATTTCGTGTCCTTCCGCGACGCACTGCATCATATTATAGCAGCTATCCTTGCCGCCGCTTACCATGGCCACCACACGCATTTTTAATAATTATTTTATTTTATTTATTTTAAATTGGAGGTCGTTTTAGGTTGTTTCTGTTTTTTAGTTTTAGTTTTCTATTATTTTTTTTTGGTTTAAGTTGCGTTCATTTGGTCGGTTGTTTTTTTTTTTGGTTTATTTTGACTAGATGATGAGAGACAACAACAACAACAACAAAAACGAAAACAAAAAAGAAGAAAACGATGAGACGAGATGACTTTTAATTTTTTGTTTTGTTTTAAGGATTTTTATAGTTGTGACGGTTGCTATAATTTCTGCAAAAAAAAAATGAAGAAATAAAACATTTGTCAGTGGCTGTCAAACTTATATAGCGACAGGTTGTTGTTTTTAAATAAAATTTATGTTTGTTTTTTAAGAGCTGTCAAGATAAAGGCACTAAAAACACTGAAAAACACAGTTATAATCGAATTATGTATGTATGTGTGTCTGAGTGAATGCAATTCAATCAACTGCGATGGTCAATTGTAATGAATAGTAGTCTGTGTCTGTGTGGGTGTGAAAAGGTGGAGAGATTGTCAGCCGCTGACACCGACACAGATGCTGGCAAACGGTAAACACAATAAACAGGTTGCCATATAATTGCATTATTACAAATAAGCACACTGACACACACACACACTTACAGGACACAACGGATTCTGTTTGACCCTAATTTGTGTGTGTAGTAAAAGAGGAAAATATTATGGCAACTTTGAAAATAATTGTGTGTTTGTGTTGTGGACCAACAGCAATAAGCAGAGAAGGTCAAACATACATACAAAATTTATATATATATATATATATATACATAACACAACGCATGGCACATTATTTCTTTTTCTTTTTTTTTTTGCGTGTCGTCTGTCTGGCGTTGGTGGTGTCGGCGCATTTAGCTTTTGTTGAAGCAAATATTTAAATGTTTGTTTTTTTTTTTTTTTTTGTGTATAAAATTTATAAATAAAACGAATTAGTTGCGCCGGCAGCAAAAAGAAAAAAAAACATATCGACACACACACACACAAACAGAGAGACTTTAACATATAGCGTGTACAACAACCACACATCAACAAGAACAAGAACAACAACAAAGTAAGGAGCCACAGCGCCACGGATAAAAGAGAGTATGATAAAATGGACCTAGTGCAAAAAAACACATACAAATATACAAATGACCCAAATACAATTTTTCTTTTTTAGGTATATGAATTTCTTTGGGATATACTATGATTTTTGTTCTACACACACACACACATACACATGGACGCACACAAAGAGAGTTAAATACACAGCCTGCCTGCCAATATTGTGGTATGGCTTTGCAAATTTCGCGGTGTCATACAAGATTTTTTTCGGCAATTGGGACGACAAAAAAAATAAATATAAACACAAAATTCTTATTGAGCACGCCAACCGACCGATTACCGATTACCGACTGAACTAAACAAATGTTGTTGAATGTCAAGTTAGCCTGGGCACACGGACACGATTTGGTTCCGACCAATCAAACAAGTTCTGCAACAATGGTTCCACAATTCTTGCAACCATGCGCTGCTAACTTGACGTTTGTTTCGGAACTAGTATAATCCACTTTATAGATGAACACAAACATACAAAAAAAAAAAAAAAATTCCAATTTCTTATACGAATTTTTAGGAATTTCCAACCGAGCTGGGCGCTCACCAGCGGGAGCAGACGAAAAAGAAAGCACAACCAAAGTCACACACAAATAAACTAAAGCTAAAGCTAAAGACAAAATGAATGTGAGAAAGCGAGCACGTCTGGAACTTGGGCCTGCAACTGCAACCATAGCTGCTGCTGCAGCAAGCACAACAACAAATCCGTCATCAATTGGAGGAGGCAGCAGCAGCAGCAGTAATCTGAGTACGGCAACAACAACAACAACAAATGGAGTATTTAGTGCCAGTGATGTCACAGATGGTGCACAATTTTTCTTGACCATTTGCGGGGATGAGAATTCCAATGAATCGGATGAATATTATACGATTGAAAGCGAAACAGCAACTGCAACAACAACAACAACGCACATTAAACAGGAGCCAGATTTGGATTTGCATGCCCTGCTGCCCACAAGCCTGCAATTGCCCACTGGTTGTGAAATATATTTAGTTAAAGATACAACGATTACAAGCAGCAGCACAAAATTGTGTCAGGAGCCAGCAACAACAACAATTAAATTGGAACCGACTTTATTTGTTAATGGAAATGTAGGCGTTGCACCCTGTATTATTCCTGCTGTTGCTGCTGCTGCCACAACGCCCACAAATACAAATGAAAACAATAATAATAATAAGCAGAAAACTTCGCTGTTGACTTCCGCTGTCAAATTGGATGCCTATAAGAAGCGGGATGATAAGCGACGTGCCACACACAATGAAGTTGAGCGTCGTCGCCGTGATAAAATCAATTGCTGGATATTCAAGCTAAAAGAAATGCTGCCGACAGCATCAAACGATTTTAGTAGTGATAACAACAACAAATTAAATATAAATACAAATATTAATAATAATAATAATAAAAATAATTTAACTCATGGACGTACGCCACCAAATGACTCCAAATCGCAAATATTAATTAAGGCGTGTGATTATATCAAGAGTATGCAAAATGAAATTGACAAGTAAGTAAAATGGAAAAAAAGAGAAATGAATTCTTATTGAATTTGTCATATCTTTTAGCTTACGCGATTGCCTCAGGGAGGCGGAGAGTCTGCGTGTGAGCAATCAGGCTCTGCGCGACGAACTGAATGCGTTGAAGCAGCAAAATGAGCTACAGGAACGGTTCAATACAAATGGCGCCTCATTTAATGTAACACTCAATTCATTAAATAGCTCAGCTACCAGTGACCTATTCGAGGGCATCGATCCGGCCCCCAATTTATCCACAGTCTCTTCCATAAATTTCACAAAACGCGGTTTAATGATTACCGACTACGATGAGTGAGCGAGTGAGTAAATTAAATAGCCAAAGATATAAAAAGATAAAGAAAATGTTTACCTCTGAGAAAAAAAAAACAAATGGAAGCGATTTTTACAAATTTAATTGTTACACAAACAAATATTATTATATTATTATTAATATACTTATATATACATGCATACTTAATAATAATAATAATTACTTATTAATTAATTGTATGTGTGTGTGTGTGTATGTATGTGCTTGTTACATTTGTTACATCCATTTTATCGTTATTGTAATAATAATAATAATAATTCTTGCACTAATTGAACAATGCAAAACAAAACAAAACATTATAAACAAATTCGATATATATATATTATATATAAACCTTTTCTTCCTATCAAATATACTTACTTATATATACATATATATATATTTATAGTTACAAAACAAAATTCAGGTTAAAAGTGTATAATAATTAAATACACTTTGCTTTTAGCCTGTGCTGTCTGTTGAAATTGAAAGTATCTCATTAAAAACAAATCATTATTGTGTATACATAATGTTATTAAGTTAAAATATAAAAACAAAAAAACAAGAAAAATGTGTGTATTTTTTGTGGGGGGCGGATTTAAATCCAAACTGAAATCGTAAGCCTAACCTTGCCATCGATAGCTTTAGGGCTGCCATATCATCTAAAAATACCAAAAATCTGCTAAACGCCAAAAAAAGGAAATTATCGTTTTTTTTCGATAAAGTTTTAGTGTGTTTTTTGTTGCAATCGACAAACAGACAATAAAAAAGAGAATATTTTTTTTTTTGTAATATTAATCAATCAAATCAATTGAACTACGAAACGCAATTAAAGAAGAACATTTTAAACATATTGCAATATATTTGCAGCGTGGTAAGAACTCTAAATAATTAAAGAAAAAGTCGTCACCAAGGCCCAAAATGTGGCGTGGTATTGGTGGTGGTGTTTACGCGGCATTTCTATAAAAATACACAAACACATGCATCCACACACACACACGCGCGCATACAGCCAGGCGCGTTTTTCGCAAAAATGTAATTCTTTTCTTTTCTCCACAGTTGTTTTCTTTTTTTCGTTGGTTTTTTGTTATTTGGTTGAGAAAAAAATCATCACACTCACACCCCAAAATTGAGTTGAGAATATAACAACACAAAAAAAAAGCCATCATTGTCGTCGCAACATTACCGCTAGTAAAAAACGACGCCGCCGCCGCCTCTGCTGCCGACGTCGTCGTCGTCGCAGTCATGTCGGACTACAGCGACTTGGATCGCCAAATTGAGCAGCTAAAACGCTGTGAAATAATCAAAGAGAACGAGGTGAAAGCTTTATGCGCCAAAGCCCGCGAAATTCTCGTCGAAGAGGGCAACGTACAACGCGTGGATTCGCCCGTAACCGTTTGCGGTGACATACACGGCCAGTTCTATGATCTCAAGGAGCTGTTCAAGGTGGGCGGCGACGTACCCGAGAAGAACTATCTGTTTATGGGCGATTTTGTGGATCGCGGCTATTACAGTGTCGAGACATTCCTCTTGCTATTGGCCCTCAAGGTTCGCTATCCGGATCGCATCACACTAATCCGGGGCAATCATGAATCTCGGCAAATCACCCAGGTGTATGGCTTCTACGACGAATGCCTGCGCAAATATGGCTCCACAGCGGTGTGGCGCTACTGCACCGAAATCTTTGACTACCTCAGTCTCTCGGCCATTATCGATGGCAAGATATTTTGCGTGCATGGCGGCTTATCGCCCTCAATTCAGTATTTGGATCAGATCCGCAGCATCGATCGCAAACAGGAGGTGCCCCACGACGGGCCCATGTGCGATTTGCTTTGGAGCGATCCCGAGGATCAGACCGGCTGGGGCGTCTCCCCCCGCGGCGCTGGCTATTTATTTGGCTCCGATGTAGTCTCTCAATTCAATCGCACCAACGATATTGACATGATCTGCCGGGCCCATCAATTGGTCATGGAGGGCTTCAAATGGCATTTCAATGAAACCGTTTTAACAGTTTGGTCTGCTCCCAATTATTGCTATCGGTAAGTGAATACACAAAAGATTGTACATTTCCTTTTATTTATCAAGTTTCTTTGTCTGCTTTTATTCCAGTTGTGGCAATGTGGCAGCTATTTTGGAATTGAACGAGTACCTGCATCGCGACTTTATTATATTTGAGGCTGCGCCACAGGAGAGTCGTGGCATACCCTCAAAAAAGCCCCAGGCTGATTATTTCCTTTAAAAACAACAAAAACAACAACAGCAGCAGCAACAACAACAAGAACACAGACACAAAAAAGAAACGATCAAACCATTAAAATTGAAAAACTGCCTGCCTGCCTGCAACATTAAATTAACAAATAACAAAACTTATGTAGTTTGTTCCTCATCAATACATATATATAGATATATTTTAATTAAATCCTTAAGGGATTTAATCTGTCTTCATTCACCCATATATATTTTTTTTTAAAAGCGTTTTAAATTTAAGCTATTTGATAAATGTAAATGTGTGAAAGTCTTGTGTGAAATGAGACTTTTGCTAGCCTGCCACACACAAAACAAAAAAACAAAAATATTAATAATAATAATCCTCTTAATAATTGTAATTGTAATTTTTAAGCTGTCAAATTAAAGTAAATGTTTTTTTCTTTTGTTTGTATATGTATGGAATTTAATCCCTTAATCCTTGCATATACATACAAAAAATACAAACTTACTCAAAAAATGAATTAAAATTAATTTAAAAAAAATATATAAGTCATCTAGTTTAAAATACTTTGCATTTTCATTTTTCTTTATTCGTATTTTTAATCTTACAGTCTAAAAAAAAAAAGAAAGAAGAAGAATAGTTACATATTCGTGGATTATTTTGAGCGTATTTAATTTGGATTCAATTCATGATCACTGTTCCTCTAGCGAAACGCCATGCTCATGGATTGCCTCGCGTATGCAGGCCTCATAGGCAGCAGCTGCATCACAGCTAAAAATCATGAAATTAAAATATTAAAAATGTTGGATAAAACTTTTATATAACTCACTGATCTTCGGGTGTTTCAATGCCTTCACATTTTTCAACAATTTCAATGCCTTTGGCTTCCTTATCGGCATCATCTTTGCTTAGAACCTTGACCATGGCAATGGCATGATCCTTGGAAAGTTTACCACTTTCATTCATCTAAAAAATCAAATAATTAAAAATTGTTATTAATTTTTATATCCCATTTACTACTTACAATTTCAAATTTCTTCATAACACAGGCACGCAAACATTTGGCCTCGTGAGTCTCAGCCACCACATGTTTCATTAGCTCCTCGACATCCTCTGTAAATTAAATCAATTGTTAAAAAGATGCTGCTCCTAATTGTTGCTCCAATTTACCATCTGTGGCTCCAGTTTCCTCTTTGCAGCTATGAGCCACTTCTTCGGCATGCTCCTTGGTTATCTCCTCCGCCTGGACATAGCAGAGAGCTCCGAGCAGGGCCAAAAGTAAGCTTAGACAAATATAACGCGACATGTTCAGCAATCGTTATGGATCTGATTCGGATAAATTCGCTTGGATTAGTTTTTATAAGCAAAAAAGCTTGGGGCTTTTTTTTTTTGTTTGTGATTGACTTGAAAGATTAAGCTCTCTCCATCTCCCCCAGATAGAGCCGACAAACAATCAAGTGGCAAAATAATTAATAGCAATTATAGATTGTATTGTTTTTATAGAAAAAACAAAAAAAAAATCGAAACTTGAATACATTTTTTAAGGCTTTCAATTAACTGAAAATTGAAGTTGTTAATTTGTCTAACAAAAATTTCAGTGAGAATGCAATTAAAAATTTGTTTAATTTATTAATAAAAAGAATGCAAAATTCAACAGATATTTTAAAAGAATATTATTTATTTATTATTAAATTAAATAAGAAAAATGTTCTCTCAATTAGATTAAAATTGAACACATTAATTTAACTAAATTGCTGATGAAATATTTTATTATTATTAACTTAAATTATCAAGTTTACAGGGATTATATTTTTTATGCAATTACCCTGATATTTTCCGAAGAAACTCTTAGGATTCATCAATCAAATTCTCTTTTTAAAATAAAGAGTATATAGTAAAATATTAAACAATATATGCATGTGAACTTAATAGATTGTTGGTTGGGGACCACATGACAGGTCGATCACTTCACCTTTAGCCGCTGCCCGGAGATTCCCTCTGATGGGCCTCGTGAGAAAAGATTTCATATTTAATCTCTGTATGAGAAATTATTAAATGAAAAGTGGGGGCAACGAAGGTAATAATTCCAACAAAATCTGATCAAATTTGTGTGCACTTTTCTTAACAAAAAAAAAATATATAATATATATAAAATTATTTAATTATTAACAGACATGAAAGTGAAAAATCAAATGATAATTTTGCAAATGAAATGATTGACTAACTGACTGACTGAATGACTGAGTGAGTGAGTAAATTTGCAAGTTATTTATTTGTTTATTGTTTATCAACTTGATTCATGTTAAAATGAAAAACTTGTGTAGGTGTTGAACTTGAACTCTTCAAGTTTAAGCAATTAAGCAGAAACTGACAACAACTGCAAGGTTAATGTAAAAATCAAGACCCAAAGACCCCAAAAATTAAATATATAAATGGGTAAAAGAATCCAAAAAATATTATTCAGTTATAATGGCAGCTAATTTAAGCATTTCCATTACCATAATTATTGCAATTATTACAAGTTTTGTGGACCTGGGTGAATCGGCCACAAAATCTACGGATTCGGCTCCTTTGAATCCTGCCGCTCAGGCGGCCAAATTACTTTTTGAAAGTCAGACCAGACAATTGCAGGATGTGTTGACCAAGGTGAAAATGGAGTGCCTGGAAAAATTGGATATGCCCGAATATGAGAAGCAAACTGTTATGAATAAGCCGCATCCGACAACAGAAGAGAAATGCCTAATGGAATGTATTTTAAAGGGTATCCATTTTGTAAGTTGTAAAGCTCTTTGAAACTTGAATCCTTTTTTCTTGTATGTCCAATTTTTTGGTTTTGTTTTAGATGAACAATCGAAATAAATTGGATACTCGTAGCATTGGCAAAATGGTTGGCTCATTGACCAATAACAATCAGTTAATTGTCTCGATTGCCATTGCCAAGGCTGACGAATGTAATCGGACTGTCAGATCTTCGCATCCTTGTGAGGCAGCCAATCAAATTAATCGCTGCATTCGACGTCAATTAAAGTCCCATAATGTCAAATTGGCCTACTAGAAAAAAAGAGACCTTTTTAGCATTTTAAGCACTGTTGTTTTTTTTTTTTAATTCTGTCAGTTTGTGTCAAGGAACCACACACACACATACACACATTAAATAAAATTGAAAAGAATTTGAATTAATTATTTTTTACTCCTTGAGATCAGGAATATTATAAGATGCTTCGCGCATTTGTTTCAGCATACACATGGAAATGCCATGGGCAGCCTCGCATCTGAAAATTCAAAAATTCAGTTTAATTGGAGCCACATTTTGTAGCACTACTCACTTGTCTGTGGCTGCTGAATGAGCCTGGTTGCAGGCCTTGGCAATGCGTTGAGAGTCTGCCTCCTTTTCGGGAAACATCATGTTCATTATTTCCACAGTTTTCTCCTCATCAAATTGCAACTTGTCCTTGGGCATCAATTCAAATTGAGAGAGCATACAATGCCTGAAACATTTCGTTTTCTCATGCGGATTCTCCACATTCTTTAGCAATTCAATAATGTGCTCCCTTTCGGGTTTGGGCTCACAGTTTTCGGCAAATGCCCCCACCGTTTCAATTGCATCATCCAGACTCATTCCTGTATCCTCATCATCATCATCAGCAGCAGCCACCGCCACCAGCCAAGTTGACAGGCAGGCCAGCAAAATAAATGCTCCAAAATTCTTGCGAAATTGAAATTTCTGTGCCATAATTCCAATTAATAATTCTAGTTTAGTCCAAATCATTTTATATACTTTTTAGAGATTTATTATATCCGATTGGTTAGCACACAGACATGAAACAAGATTTCTATCATTTACAAATGCTTACCGAACAATTAATTACATATTCCAACATGCTAAAAATTATACAAGGTTCTAATAAAAAAAAAAACACGAAAAAGGTTGTGCGGAAATATTAGAATTTTATTGGAAATAACAAAAATAAACAAAACAAGAAAAAACGAGGTTAGGTCGAAGTTTGTACGGAAAAATTGAAAGTTTGTTAAGCAAAAAAAAAAAAAAAAATATAGGCTAGGTCGAATCATTTGATAATTTTAATTCTTTTTTTCACACAATTTAAGCAATTATCTCTCTCAAAAGAAATTACCAGAATTCCAATTTAAGGAAATACAAATGTGCTAATTTGTCCCTTCATGCAAATAAGAATCGCATGAGCAGCTTCGCAATTATTTTTAATGCCCGCAGCTGAATCCTTGCAGACATTGGCTCCCGCACGATACGAGTCCTTTAAATTATCAGGCATGAGTAGATCCACTTGTTTTAGCGTACTTTCCAATTGAAATTTGCCCTTTTTGATCTATTAGAGAAAAATGTATATAATAAATGAATATTTACCATTTAATTTAGTATTTTTTTTTGTTTGTTTCTGTTACCGTTTGCATCATTTCTAATATACAATTTATATAACATTTAGAATCCTTATCATCGGGTATTTTACCCGCTCGAATGCCATCGGCCATTTCGGTGCTAACTTTTGGAAATTTGGGCAAACAAATGTCACGCATTAAATTACCAGCTGCCCACATTTGCTCTTCGGTGGCCTTAAAAATATTTAGCTCAATTTAAACAGGATCAATTGTGTATTAATTAATAATATTTACTCCAGCTTCGCTCAATGGCAATTGTTGGATGATTATTGCCAGGCCCAAGATTAACAACGCTGAGTAACTCATTTTTTTATAACGCTCTGAATATGCAAAATAAACAGCATTCACTTTTATAGCTTCATTAGGGTGGGTGGGAAATTTAATGGGTTGGACCAAACTCCTCAAGCTTTTAATAGCATATAATTCACAAAAAGAAAAACCCTCAATTATAGAAATTGTTTCTAAAACAATTGCAAAAAGAAATAAAATTCCAATACGAAAAACTTCTAGATATTACAAATTATTAGCTTGGAATTGTTTTGCAAACATGATTTGCATTCGCATGTTTATTTTCGTAATGTCAAATTGCAGCTTGAAATGATCCATAATGAAAAACCTGTTTGGCCCTATTAGAAAACACGCAAATGCTGGAAATATATATATATTCCCTGAGAAATGTATCATTTCTCGTAATTATCAATTTTAATTTAGCTGAAAATTGTTGAATTTGGGTGATTTTATATTTAATTTTTTCTTTTTCTTGGAATTCTCAACTAGTTTTGGTTTTCCCTTTGTGGCAAGTGGCTTTATTTTCCCATACATTTTGTCTTTTATTTTATTTGGTACCTTATTATTTATTTTTATATATCATCAATTTAATTTCTCTATTACTGATGATGATGGTTATGCATGGATGATTCCATTAATTTGGAACCACTGAAATCCGTGATAATTTTGCTGCGTTAAATCCTCTTCTGCCTTTATTAGTTGCTGTTGTCTCTGCGAGATTATTATAATTTTAATTTATTTGCATTTATTTATTTACTTTTGCTATCTTTTTCGACTATCATCAGCTTCATTAGAATCGAGGTACAAAAGTATGAGGAGAATTATGGTACTCACATTATTTGCTTGGCGGACCTTTTATGTTTTTGGGTCTCGAGTGTTTTCTTTTGTTTTTTTCAAAAATTTTAATTTAATTTACCATTGTACTCTTCAAAAGGGTTTAATTATTATATATTTGCTTGGTTTTCTTTGCTGGCTTTTGTTATTTTTTTGGGTCTCGAGTGTTTTTTTGGATTTTTCGAAAATTCTTTTTCGACTATCATGAGAATTCATACTTTTGTGTTTTTTGGGTCTCGAGTGTTTTTTAATTTAAAATTTATTTAATTTTCCGTTATAGCCCAATGCCTCAAATTGGGATAATTTTTTTTTTGGCATTTGTAGAGTTTTTAGCATGCCATGTGAAGCGCTAATACTTGGATTAGCAGAGGCACGCAATATTTATTTATATAGATTTATCAATCATCAATTTTATTTCTCTATTCCTGAAGACAATAATTAAAGTTCTCATTACATTTATAAAACCATTAAAATCGGTGATAAAGATTTTTGTTTGGTTAAATTGTCAGCGCTCTTTGGGTAATCCCGTAGAACCACCAAAATGAGTTTTGGTTGTTTCTTTTTCCAGCCGTATCAATTTCATTAAAATCGAAAAAAAATAAGAAGAGTTGAGTTCGTTTGTTTTCCTTCATAGGCTTGCATTTTTTCCTTTTGGGTCTCGGGTGTTTTTATTGAAATTTATATATGGAATTAGAGTCAAATTGATTTTGAAGAAGTGAATTTTAAAATTATACGAAACAGCTCAATCCAAATTTTCAATACATGTTTAGTAAATCAAAGGTTGAAAACTTGTTAGTCTGCGAGTGGAATAATAAAATGAATAGAAAATTATTGCCGGAATACTTAGGCAGAAGACATTTTACAACTAATTCCATTTATAAATAAATGATTTTTATATTTGTTTTGTTGCATAACAAAATTTAAGCTTTTTTCAAAACAAAATTATATAAAAATGCATTCGATAAAAAATACCCAATAGCTTGAATTTAAGATTGAGTGTTTTTAAAATATTTCCAAAGTTGATTTTATTTAGAATTTCAATTTGTAAAAAGTAGCTTGAAAAAATATGAAAAGCATAAGAAAAAAGAGGACGTCAAGATGAATCACGACACTATTAGCTGAAATACGAAATCCATTGAATTTGAAGAAATAATATGTATTATTAAAATATGAAATAAATTTATTTGGTTTTCTGCAATTATTTAAAGAACTGGTAGCAATAGAGAAATATAAATTACATTTCTTGACTCTACTCGACGTCCTCTTTCGTTTGATGTGCCATTTGTCCATATT